>JAAAKO020064053.1:0-42038 GCA_010015015.2 Bolitophila cinerea | reverse complement strand
ATGGAATGTGAGAGCACGCGCATAATTCAGATCTGTGTACATATATATAGTATATTTAGTATATATTTGATATTCAATTGACGCTCTTGGTATAATTGTTGGTATCGTGTGTGTCTGTGTTGGTGTGTGTCTGTGCGCGCTTGCGATTGAAGTGCGGTTAATTGTTGTGGGTTCGTCGCTTAGACATGTCTTTCGTGTTGCTGGACGGTTCGTTGCTCTCCCGCGTGAATCCAGGAAAACGTTATCAAATTTAATAAATCTAGTTGAACAAAATTAAATAAAATATTACGCATTTCCAAGATTTTATTGTAAATTAACATAATTAGAACTATAGAAATGTTTTGCAGAATATACGTAACAACAATACAAACCTATAGATGTATAATTACAATACACTTACAACACAATCAATACGTCTCGCTTGAGCGCGGATTCGGTCGCGAGTATTTAGAAGCAATGAGACTTCGTTTAATGTCAGACCGCCAAGATATCGCCGACGACGACGTGCAAAGATTTGCAATATTCCAGTGAGCGTATATACACATAATTGTAATCATGTTGCGCCGCCGCCGTGCGCGGCATGCGAACATGTTTTTGTATGTGTGTCTGTGTGTGTATGTCTGTAAATCTGCAAATAGCGCATGTTTGACGATCTATTCGAGACAAAGGTTAAATTAAGTTGTTAAATCAATACATATATATATACATATAGAAATGTAAGTACAAAAAATAATTGCATTTTCAAACAGGCGAACGTGCGGCGCGCGGCACTCCCTTTCTTTTGTCATAAATCGGAGTTGTTTATCGCTCATGGCAAACAAATATAGCATCATAAATATATAGTGTATATATGTATGTTTTTTTAGATTATGGGTGCGCGTTAGAAAATGATGTTATTGAAATTAACACGCAAGCACACGAGTGCATCGTATTTATGCTGCTCGATAAGTTCATGGACGCAAATTCGATTTAAATTCGATTTATATGTTCCACAACTTTGATTATCACCTTGATCGTGCTATAAAGTCAATGAATCCCACGAGGAGATCCTTCGAGTGTTGATATGGTACTGCAAGCGTAAACGAATGCTTGGGTTGGTCCAATAAAGTTAACTCTATGCAAATACATATATTATATATATTAGTTAGCTAGTTATTTGGGATTTTTATTCTTAACCTACGATCAGACGATTTGCGGAAGCTAAATTTGCATATACTTGCAAATTTTCAGAAACGACATTTGCAGTACGATCACACATTTTTTAATAATAACATCTTTTTACAAGTGTTTTATATATTATCTTACAATTCAATTTATTTTAGGAATAATATCACTTTTCCACAATTCGAGCATATTGGCCAAGTTCTCTAAATAGAAGGTTGTTCTGTTCCAAGAAGATGCTATATTGTGAGAGCATCGTTACACTTTTTACATGCAGATTATTCAATTTATTGATTTCTCATATGCGTGCACCCTGTAAAAAAAAACGTTTTGCTAAAAAAAAAAAAATGTAGGCATTCTGTTTTATTAATAGATGACTATTTCTTTCCATAAAAATACATAGCTAAAAATTCATAGATTCATGCTAACAAAAATGTATTCATTGTAACAAAACATTTTTAATTTTGGGCTCAATCATTTTTAAAAAACACGATTTTTAAACCATTTATATATCATACAAGAATGATAGTCTATTACAATTTTTTTGCGAACTTCACCTTAGGTTTTTATATTAATATTTTAATTTGAATTTATTTTTGTTGTAATACAGTTTGCAGAATTTTTTTTATTATGATAGAGAACGTAAAGGAGTAGAAGAGGCAGAGGAGTATGCATTTTGTATTAAATGTCTAGATTTTCTTTAGTTTATATATGTGTCATGCTACTTTATGGAGTAACAAGAAAGGTTAAAAACTTATTTTTTAAAACAAAATCCTAATAAAAAAATAGTCGCGTAAACACGAGTCATGTGTCAAGTGTGAGCGGGATCGGATCATTCTTAACATGGTCTCGAAAGATCTATCGACAGTCATATTTACCAAGTGAAGTTAAAATAAAGATTTTAAAAAAATCTGACCTGATTAAGGTATACTATACAATGGATTTTCCAAAAAAATATATTCGTATATTGAATAAATAAAACAATTTCAAACAATTATTCAAATATGTTATTTCTCCAAAAACATGTTTTGCCATTATGTCAAAGTATTTAATATTCTGATTTACTCAACAGACGTTCGCAGCCCGGACTTCTTAGAATTCAAGATTATTCGGCATTATATTGTTTAAGACACGAACAAATAATCAAAGTGATTTAAAGCCACAAAATACTAGTATTGCCGGTAATATTTCAATTCTTTAAATTCGCAAGAACGATAAAAAAGGGTGTTTAGTGTGTGCATATAATTTGTTTAAATGTCAATGTTGGGTTTGGCTTTATGTGCAGGCGCAACGAACAAAGTCTCATTAAGATTTATATTCCTGCATGACCTTATACTCAGCGTATTCGTGTCCATGATGACTGCCCGTTATCTGACTAACCACACGTCATTACATTTTTTCACTGAATACAAAAAAACAAAAGAGTTAAAAAGCGACGAAATCAGTTCGCTCAGACAACACACCTAATATTATAATATTTAATAGTCCAAAAACTTCCAGCGCGATTAAGGCTAAACGACTTTGTATGCGCGCATTATTATATATCGAAAGAATCAAAACAACGAGTAAGGAAGGTTATTGCAAATGATTGCTCGCGAAATTTATACAAATTGCACATTTTACCGTTGCCGCTCGAATTATATTACTCGACTCTTTCGAGTACATGCGTTAACACTTGAAATAGCTCTGTAATTTCAAAATTATTGGTTATAAGAGCTCTCTTATGACGATTTGGTTATGAGTGCATGTGTATGTGTGTATATATAAATTTGTACATTACAAAAAATATGGGGCCATTTAAATCAATTCGAGAATCGCACATACGTGAAACTTTAGCAGCGCAAGCGCGCTTCAAAGCGATTGCATATCTCGCGCACACCTGAATTTCGTGTAGCGCACGTATTGTAAATCCGAGCATATTACTCTCCGACCACTCATCAAAATTGAAACAATAAAATACGCAGTCTTGCAGTATATACCCAGAATGGCGGTTTTAAAGAAATACAATTTCAGACGTTACAAGTGCACGTGGTAGTAAAAAAAAAAAACAATAAAAAACGTAATAAATGCTCAAACGCAGTGTTTATGTTTATACCGGTCAACAATCAAAACCTGTAATAATCTAGTTTTATGTTATGTAAAACGTTAGAGACGCATTATTGTA
This sequence comes from Bolitophila cinerea, assembly GCA_010015015.2. NCBI lineage: Eukaryota > Metazoa > Arthropoda > Insecta > Diptera > Mycetophilidae > Bolitophila > Bolitophila cinerea. Next base: position 38,713 of record JAAAKO020064053.1, on the reverse strand, counting down.
GAAAGACAATGATGTAATTTTAGAAATTACATAAATACAAAACAATACATTAGATCCAGTTTTGTGACAACTCAACGTTATTTTATTTAAATAATCTGAATTATGTAGGATCTTGCCGATAAAAATAAATAACTGTTTTTATTATAGTTACGTTGACATAGATAAATAAATCATAAATAAATTAACCAGAGCTGTTTACAGATTTGTCATTTTTTAGCTCCCGTGTGACTATTTCCTATTTCTAAAGATTTTACTAAAATAAATGATTATTTTTTGGAAATACAAATTGGAAAAAACGCTGGACTGAAAGGAGATTATGTTGAGTAATAAAACCTTTTTTGCAGACAAAGTAACTTACTTATTAAACCGCCCTCGTACCATCGAACATTCTGAACATTCTGAACATTTTCGAAAATGTCCGAGTCATATGAATTATTTGTAACCAAATACAAATACTTTACGAGATGTAAAAAAAACTTTAATTATTAGTTTTAATTACCCGAGCAATTAATACAATTTAAAATCGTAGAAAATTACTCATCAAATTACTCAAAATGCAAGAAGTATATGTTAGTATACAGCAAACAGTATAACTTAAACTGGATTCAAAGTGTCCAAGGATACAATTCATCCTTCTGCACGAGCTATACATTAAAAACAATTAAATAATACACCTACATTTCCTTATGTTCAAATTTAATGCAATATATGCTTAAAGAAGCTCCATAATAAATCAAAAACTGTTTGTCTGTACTGATATTGTTTTCACATTTCAAAAACATAAACAAATTGCATTTTTATGACGCCTACGACACGACGATAAATCGTATTTCATTTTGAAAGGTTAACGGCGGCTGCTGAATATTATTTGTATATGAATAAGGCTGCAATAGCACCGCGCCGCCAAGAAGACAACGGACGGCAACACGTTGCACAAGTTGCATAATAAAAATCCATTTCCTCGTGTTTGCGAGTATTTATATACTCGTTTACTATATATAGGTTAGCAGCAAATAGCATATATACACATTACACATAGAATGTATGTATATAAAGATAGGATATATATAAAAATGTTATTTTTTCCGTAAAAGAGAGGCTGATGGTTGGTTCCATTGATTTGTTTTACAATTTTTATGATTGTCTAGCATCTGCATATGTACATTAATAAATGCATGCAAATTTTGAATATGTTTTGCATTTCAAATATAATTACAAAATGAACGACATCGACACAGGCACACACACACACACACACAATAGTTAAAGAAATTAAATCAGTAATACCTTTTGTTTATAAAGTACACACAAAATACACTAGAAATAAATGCATTTATATACATAGTTTTAGTTATGTATGTAAAATGCAAAATATAGCGCGTGCACACGTATCGTTAACCGACTTTTTGCGCGGGCGAAAGGTGCATTTGAGCGTGTATATCTTCTGTTACTTCAAATATACCTCGCAGTTGCACAAGTATTCAGACACTCTTTTAATACACCTCGTACAAAATATGAATAAATATATAAAGAACCGATTACGAAATGCAACAAACCGCAGTAAAAACAATGTCTTAGATATATATACATATACAGCATAATGCAAAAATATTATATATAGCTAAAAGAATGATGAATGTGTGTATGCATTTTGCACACTACACTATTTACAATATATATATATACATATCGTCTGTGAATACTGTGTATATAGTGTCTGTTGCAACGAGAGAATGGAAATCGTTTGGGAAAATCTTAGAGAACGCTATTGTAAATAAAAATGAATCGAGTGAATGGAATTGGAGTAGAACGGCATAGCATCTCACGAATAAACAAGGCAGTGCACACCAAACCAGAAGAAAAAACAAATATTTTAAATACAATTTTATTTTGTCATAAAGTTTTTGTATTTTGGAGATTAAGTATACCATACAATCATTATTTTAAGCCAATTTTTGTATTAGATTTAAACATACTTTGTTGTGATAGGACAAACAAAATGTGATGAACCTATAAAATAAAGAGGGCAGACATGTAGAAATCGGAAAAAACATAATGGTCGCAATGACGTTTAAAAAAACCTGTTAAATATAATGATATTTTTAAATCATTATTTAAAAATACCATATCGTCAGATACCAAGATTATTTTAATTTGATTCAAAATTATGCAACCTTTTAAAAAAAAAGAAATATTCGTGAATTTTTTTAAATTTATTTTAACAAAAATGAATGTGCTCTAGAAAAATGGTTGTGCTCTTATAAATTAAAATAACTGTACGCTGAATAATTGAAAATGAACCTCTAATAAATTCAATAATGTCGTCTCAATAATTCAAAACTAGCTCTAATATTTAATGAATGTGCTCCAACTTTTAGTGATTGTGCTCTAGGTAATGCAGAAAACAATGTGGTTGATATAAAATATACACCTTCAAAAGATGTACTGGCGTACATTTTTTTAGAACAAAAAGGACTGCATTACCTACATTACCTTAGAGCACAAGTTAGAGCACATTAATTAAATATTAGAGCCATTGATGTAATATACTAAGGATAGCTCGCGTCATACATTACCATTGAAACACACTAACACATTCTAGTTGTAGTATACGTACATAGCTAGATAGATATTGTCTGCAATACCGATACGCATAAAAGTATACCCAGAAAAATACAAAAAGTCATATAAATAAATCAAAAATGTGCATAATTATGCACATACAAAAATGCACGTACATTTTTGGCACAACATTTTTTTACGGGTGAAAAATATTTATTATTGATAAAAAATACTTTATTTATAATAACAAAAAAAATATTTTGGGCACATTTTTTTTAAAAGGCACCCTACTATATTTTTTTTGCTACAATATTTTTTTACGGTAAATCTTTTTTTTTGCAGTGACAATTTTTTTTTACGTACAATATTTTAATCATGGTAATAATATTTTTCCTTGGTAAAAATATTTTATCAGTTGTAACAAAAATTTGTAATTTTTGGGAAGGATTTATTTTTATACATAAGGAATGGGGTCTTATAAAACAATATTTTATAATATTGCTCATTTAAGACTGTTGAGCGTACTGGATTTTCATAATATAATTTTTGGAATTTTTATAAAGCTCGATATTACTAATCTTTAATATATTATATATAGTATTATACATAAAATATTTTATAAATAGAATAGAAAAAATAAGCTTATTTGCTTTGCTTGTGTAAATTATCACATTATCACAATATCTTGTATTTTTTTTTTAAATACACTTTTGATTGATACAAATAAAAAAGTATTTGCTATACTCATTTGTTTAAATGTAAAAGAGGAATATTTTTAATATTTAGAAAGTTTTTGAGATAGAAATAACAATAAATGTGTATTAATTTAAAATTGCAATTTTTATCGACTGCTGTAACAATAAATATAGCAACAACAAAGAGCAATGAGAAATACTGAATAATACCGAAAACTCAGAATCCGTTATTGTACTTGAAGTATTTATACAAATAGCAAAAATAAATAGTACTTTGATGCAAATATTTCATGTATTTTAATAATAATTTAAATATATATAACGTAATTAAACAAATTTATACAAACCGCAAGCTCAATTCAAAATTCGCGCGATCTCCCCAGAACTGCGAACAAAACACTCTTCGGAAAACGGGTTTTGCTGGTGCTTACCTGGAAATAAAATGAACAAAGGTTAATATAGGCAAAAAAGGAAAATTACATTACATAAGATTAATTATTTTATAAATTATAAATTGTTTAATAAACACAAACACACATACATATACACAGAAAGATAGATGAAAGTCTGTGCCTATCAATAAAGAACGATTGCACCATAAAAAACCCATGCGCATCAAGATGCATAAATATATAAATTATATACAAATTAACGTACACATACTATTTTAGGTGAGCGTTATATTGTTGTGTATACGTATGCAGTATCAGTATATATACATTTATACCATACCTTTCAGAATAATAAAAAAACTAAATATAAATATATTGAATGCATAATTTTTATATTATGTACACAATTCTAATATAACATATACTTGTAGAAGTGTCTCTTTCAACAAGAACGTAATTCGTAGTTAAACAACTAAAAAATCTGTCAGCATTCAAATCAAACCATCAATCACACTTTTTTTGTTGACTCATTTCGTTGTATTCTATTTTATTTGTTTGAATTGCATATACAAACGAAAAACCCACTTGCCTCCATATTAAATGTTTACTCTCATCGAGGAGGTCGTGTCCTATATCATCTATAAGTATTATGCTGAGGCAATGCTCTCGTGCTCAAGCAGTTAAATAAATAATAAACGTATTTCAAATCGTCCACTTTTATTTGCGGTTCTCTTCGCGTAAGATTACGCCATGTTGCACATGGGACAAATTGAAATAGCCCCACATTTGCCGTGGTTAATAAAATAATTCACCTCCATTTAGAATGTCATTGCAGTATGGTTATCATATAAATATATAATAAAATGTGCAGCACGCTCGCAATGTGCCCTCTCGAGTTTGTTTACCTTTCAAGATCAGTTGTCAAACTGCAATCTCATATACATAAGCAGTTTGCATGTTGTACGAAACGCATATATACATAAATATAAATCTGTTCCGTTTTACATGAACTATAAGCAATATAGTGGTGCGTCTCGCGTCCCGCCGCGCAGACCGTCCGTCAGTTCGCTTATATTATAAAAAGAGTCATATGAACACTCCCATATTGTTAAAATATGCAAATTCAGCTATTAGCTAGATAAACAGCGTGCACACAATAACAAAATGTACATAATGCTTGCAGTTAGACATGTTGATGTCGCAAAGAACGCGCGCACACTAACACACACACACACAATATTCTTAATCAACACAAAGTGACAGCTCATATTCTTGCAATGCGCACGCTTGCGCTTGCACGGCGCGATCTCGCAAACAAGACGAGTTAATCCCACATAATTGCATGGGAAAAGCATATTGTCAGACAAGGTTATTATCTTGTAAATACGCGCATATCATTTTGGTTTTGCAGACCTCTTTGGCCGAACGCGTCTCTGCCTTTACGAGTGTGTGCTGTTGCTATATATATATATATATATATTTATTTATATATGTGCAATGCGCATTTGTGCAATGTGCATTGTTTTATGCGTGGTCTGGCGTTTTGTTTTTGTCGTATTACACTAAATGCATTTGTGTTGGTGATGTAGAACAAACATTTCAGTGACAGCGAAACGGAGATTGAGATTCAAACACCTTTTATCAGTCCACGCAAAGAGTACACACTACACACCACAAGTATAAAGAAACGCAAATTCCGTGTACCATACACTTTTACACATGGATGCCGCAGGTGGGTTGTGTTCAGTAGTGTAAATAACATTTACAAAATACATACACAAATACACATATAGATTTGGCTGGTCTGTGTATAATTTATTATGGGGCAAATTGTACTACAATCACATTTTATATATTCAATATCTACATGTATTCAGTGGTGTCTGATCTAATGAGGGCCCCCTGATCCCTGAAGCTTTTCATTATTTTATGGTCCCATATTTTTTTGTTTTATATTTTAATTTTTTTTTTATTATAACAATTTAGTTTAATCATGTAAAAGTGTGAAGGTAATATTTAGGGAAGAAGACGTACATTTTTAGAATTCGAATTTTAACGAAATTTTTATCAAAATCCCTTAAGCCTCAAGCAAATATCAATTGTCGAGGCAATTACGTGGAAACTGTCGCCAACTGACAGAAAACAGAAGTATCTGCAACTTTAAACAGTCTGTGTAATCGTAGAATAGAAATATAATTAGGGTTGGTTAGATTTTATATTATTTTTAAAAGTCAAGTTTGCGCAAAACTTGAACAGGTAAATTAAATGGATCAAGTGACAAGACAAATTAACAAAAAAAGAAGAAGAAATTCACACGCATTTTTTGATATTTTTATTTAAACCTAATAAAAGCAGCTATATTTTTTAATGAATCGATATTAAAATAGTTCTGTTTTTTTTTTTATTTTAACCTACTAAAAGCAGCTTTTTTTTTAAATGAATCGATATTCAAATAGTTCTGTAAAAAATGGCGGAGGAAAGGTTTTGATTGAGGATAAATTTTTGAAAACAGAATTATACAAAAAGTGATATAAATGATCGTTTTGTATACAGAGACATTTTACAAAATAACTAACTCCCCCAAAAAGAAAGAGATACCGGTAAAATATATTTTCCAGCAATAGAACGTGCCTAAAAGATCGGTGTTATAAATATGCCAGCTCAATTAATTTAATTTAATTGAGAAACAATTCTCAATTTAATTAAATTAATTGAGCATAATTCTTAGGGAAAACTGCAAGAACAAGGACTTTTCATAAAATCTAAAAATGTTTAGAAATTAATTCTTTATTCAATTTTGGAAGTTTTAATTGAGTTCATGTCTTAGAAGATATGCAGAAGTGAAGAAAAAATTGGATTCTTGGCCAAATAATATATATTTTTTTAATAACTTTAATTTTGCTTTTTAAAAGTTTGATGCGTATGGGTAGAATTTTGGAGAGGTTGTATTCAGCTTTTATATTGTATGGAATGCTGTAAAAAATCAGCTCAAACATCAAAAAACTAGAAAAATGAAAATGCATCTGTTAGACTAAGAAAAGTACCACAACATTTAAGATGTTTTGCGCCACTTATTTGAATTCGGATAAACCGCTGCCACCACTGCATACATCTAATACAATCGTGAGTCCGATTCGCCACAGTGAATAAATCCAATTTTAAAACGAAATGAAAAACATAGAAATGATTTCTCTCGAACCGAGCAAATTGATGTAGTACGTATAATGCATATATACTGCACATATATTGCACTCTGTAATTAAACAGCAAAAATGCATTACATATAGATTGTGCGCACGACCGAGAGAGCGAGCAACACACGTGCTCGGACACGAACAGAAAACCCATTCATTACACATGCTGTGAATCAAACGTAAAAATGGAAACGATAAAAATAATGAGTTAATGTGAGCGTGCGAATAGTGCGCGTTCACCGCTCAAGTACACATTTATATATATACATATATGTGTATATTAAGTTTGCTTCGGTACAGTAGCGAGATTTAAACCAAATGAAACTAAACATAATTTAATAAAAAGCACATTTTTTAAATAGCTTAAGGACAATAATTGGCACATTTTTTGGTTTATTGGTAATATTTTTACTATTTTATTCACTGTGTTTTTTATTAGGCATTGGTGCTAAAATGTCTCAACCAACAATTTTTCTGTTTTTCTTTATTAAATTTGTGTCCATCTAATATGTAATTAAAAAATGAAAACAAAAGAAAATAATAAAAAAGCGTGGAATAATAAAAAATTGAAAAGACATAAAGAAATAAAACAATTTTTATAAAAATGTATGTTGGCAAAACAAATTAGGAAAAATGTCTATTTCAAGGTGTATCTAAAGCTATAATTAAATTAATTTTAATCAATTTATTTAATGCATTTTATACCGTCACTGTATACATTAAACGTACATTCTGAGGACCAGTGTTTTATTGCGGTGCTTTAATGAATGCAATAAATGCACAAGTGCTTGATTATATGAAATATAATAAATTATTAAAATCAGACCCGCTATTTAACACTTATTGCATACATAGATTGTTTAGAAATATGTACAATACATTCTTTACTATACATAAATATATATATACAAATACATATACATACATATATACTCGTACTATGGTGAACGCAGTGTGTATACATGATATGTAGTTGCATACATACATACGAGTGTTAATTCATTTTTATATATATTTATAAATACATGTATAGTTTATAATTTATAGCAGCTATATATATTTTGTTTTATATATGTATATACTATAAATAAAATAAGAAGACTTTTCCATTAGTTGCAGGTTAATAAAAATAGATTTATATTATTGATTTATAATCTGCGTGCACTTTGCGTTAGTGAATGCGAGTTGCCAATTGAATTGAATGCAATTAAATACCATATAGAATAGAATAACTATTACTATACTTTTGTTTAATATTTAATCTGATATACGTTTGAGGTGGCAGGATGCGCTGAACCATTTTCGTTAAATGGATGATCAGTTTTTAATTCTATTTTATTACAAATAAGAAATTATTAATACATATATAAATTGCTGTGCAAAATTTCATTCAATTATTTTATTTTAAAAGAAATGCAGTTATATTGTTTTATGGAATTTAACAAAGCTTAGTGGCAGGACCATCAACTAAGGTTTTTAAAAAAAATGAGGTCATGTGGTGTCTCCTTTAGGGTAGATTGGGTAAATGGTGGATATATGGTGAAGCGGGATGAGAAGAGGAGTCATAGATTGGGTTGAGAGCGAGAATGAGATGGGAAAGAATGAAAGGGGAGATAAAGAAAGATAAAGAGGGAAGATAAAGAGAGAGAGAAAGATAGAGAGAAAGAGTGATTCTATTGAGAAAAAGAGAGAGAGAGAGATGGATTGCAATAAAGAGAAATAGTGACCAAGAGAGATAGTAATTGATAGAGAGGTGTGTAAAAATGTACTTTAAACAAAGTAAAATAAATGTTTTGAGAAGACGCCCATCGTTTCTCTAGACATATCTAAACAATTATACGATCTCTCCGAAACCATGTCATTCTTCCTTTTATGATCTTTTGAGTCCAAATGATGTAGTCTCCGTTCAAAAAAGCATTATACTTTTCCATACTTTTGCCTATTTTTAAATAGGTTTTTCATTAAGGTCTACGTAAGATTAATATTTTAATTCTCAAGGATGCAAAATGCTGAAATGCAAAATGCAAATCCACTGTCAAAATCTTCCTTAATAATTTTGTTTTATTCTTCGCTTCGTGTTTTTGTCGAAAGAAAGAGTGCTGCGCAGAACATGTCATTGTTGTTATTTACTGCAAATGCATGCCGCCAAATTGAATTATGTAGAAAGTGTAAATTCTACAAACCTCAGCAATAATTAAAAAAAATATATATATTTTTAAATTTTAAACACGCGGTTCAATATTGTTTTAATAACGAATATTGCGTGGATATTAATGAGCGTGTAATTATAGAAATCTTCAGCTTTTCGCTCGAGCATATGTGTAAAATGTGAATTAAAAATACAGGTCTAATTAAAGTAAAAGCAAAAAGGTGCATGACCCTCCATAAACATCTGCATATAAAAATATATATAGTGTATATGAATATATGTTATAAACTTTCAATTCATCCACCGCTGTCGCCGACGACAATCGACCGACCAACCGGCATCTTGACGTGCAGCCTATGTTCGGAAAGTCCCACTCACTCAGCCTGCGACTGGTTTGCTTGCGCACTTGTATAGTATATATATATATATATATATATATATATCGTGATGCTGCTCTTTTTGTTGCACACCGCTGCATAAGATCGTGTGTGTGGTGTGTTTTTTTAATAAATTGCAAATTAGAAAATGTTAGCTTGCACTCTCCTCATTGGGCCGTAACTCTTTGCAGCGCCTACATTGCTTTCAGCACGCAAGAGGGGACGTTGTGATAGCGCGTGATGTTATTATAATATAAATTCATCCATTCGAATAAATTAACAAGTGAGAGTGTATAATTCATGTCTAGCACTAGCAAAAAGTTTAAAAAGGACACCGCATTTGCGCCGACGCGACGCGACGCAACGTTGGAACGATTTATTTCAATAAATATTGTATAGGTTTTGCCCGCGGATAAAAGATTGGCCGTCGAGTTTGTTTAAGCGAGCCGCAAAGTGCAAAACGTGTATGGCGTATTCAAGATGGAATTTTGATTAGAAATTGCATGTACGTGCATGTGCAATGCGGGAGGGAAGGTTCTGCAAGAGCTATGCGGGAGTCTATGTTATTGTTTCGTAAATAAAGTGCGGAGACCTCCCACACATACTAAGCAATATTGAACAGCCATGAACTCGAAAGAAATATTATACATTTTTTATATTTTTATACATTGTAATTCAATCTTTTTTTATAATATAAGAAAGTGAGTATAATTGCGATGCATCACGATTATAATCAACAGATTCTTTGCGAACAACACGCAGATTTTATCTTAATAATTGATTGATATATAATTTTTCGATTATTCAAAGTGCATCAATTAAATCAATTGTTTTTGTGTCGCGCACCGCAATTAGTGCGATAGTGATCATGAGCAAATTATCGCAGCGCTCACTATCGCAAATCCACATCTTTGTTTTAAAGAGAACGAAATACCGCGATAATTGTTGTCTGCACAAGATCCGCAACCACAACCGCATTATTATATACAATACATGTAAAGAGTGTATATACAGGGTGTCCCACCTACAGGCAAGCAACAAAATGTATTGTTGATTATGACTTTTGTGTCAAAGATATCCCTTTTTAAATTCTCTTTATTTGTTTGGCGTGTCTGTGATCTTGCATGCTTACACGAATTGTAATGCGGCCTAATTAACCGACTTCCTGTCATCTAATCGAGCTGAAACTTGGCCCATTGACTTGTTGTTGATGACAATGCGTTCTATTACATTTTCCCCTACTTCTCATTAGGGGGTGACCAAATATGGTCAAAACTCTTAATTGGTCAAAATGGGTTTAAATTTAAAAGACACTATATTAAGTTTTTTTAAATATATCTGCTTCTTTTTACAGTTAACTCTTTGCTGCCCAAAAAAAGTTATGGCTGGTCAAAGTTAGTTAGTTTTCGGCGCTGTGCATTTGTCTCAAATGACAGCGATAAATAACAGCAGGAAAATCCTGGAAATAAATCAAAACCAGTGACTGTGACAGTTTTTGCAAAATATAATTGTAATAGAAGCGATTTAAAAATTACGTACTCTATGAGTATATTACCCTTTTCAATATTTCATTCAATTGTCCGCGTCAGGAATAAAATATTGACGATAATGCACACCGTAGCATAATGTGTCTTATTTTCAAGTGAATTAACGTCAGAAAAAATCTTGAGAGTAATACACAGTCGGACTGTGACTTATTGTCAGGATTATTCCTGACGTTAAGTACACTTGCGAAAGAGTCACAGACCGTCTGAGCATTATTATTGGGATTATGCACAATCGCCCTGAGATTAAGTCTTTTGAAAATAATTCTTCTCACAGGAATTCGATGAAAAGAATGCACTGCCGAGTGTGCATTTTTCTCAAATTTATTCTTCTTTTAAAAATTCTGTGCATTTTTGTCAAATTAGAAAAAAACGTGCGAAACGCTTTTCTGGATAACGAATTTATATGAAAAAAAGCACTTGAGAAGATTGCACGCAATTGAAACTAGTATATTCTCACCAAATTTTTGGTGGTGAAGTTATTGCCCTCTTTAAATGGAACACCCTGTATATATATATAGTATACACGGTAAATGAGGTACAAAGAAATAGCGCGAAACACTTTTGCTGAGTGTATGTACGCGCGTGCGTAAGAGGGCGTTTTGCGGCTCTTTGTCGCACTCGCAAATTACAGTACTTACGCTATACACACTCTCAAACACACACACAAACACATAATATAAATAGTATACATTCGAGTTGTAGGCCACTGCGTGTATGTAATTAAACCGTGTATCACAGTTTAAACATCTTCATGCAGGAACCTACATAATAATTCGAACGCACACGCCGCTCCGCGTTGGCCGCGCACCGCGTCGCTTAGCTCTTATTACCGGCGCGGCGCGGTGCGGCCGAGGCAGTTTGGCGTGCGCTCGATCGTAGCGCAGCGGTGGCGGCGTGTTTCTTTTATCGCCGCTTACTGATCGATACAAGTTTCTATTTCGCTTGAGCGTGTTCTCTGCCGATACATAATTATATAACACTTATATATGTATATATATACTTCTATACATTACGTTCGCAAAACGTCAAGTTTATATCGTTACGGCCGATGGCGATTTTATATATAAATATAAATATAAAAAATATATTTTATATATAATATACGCGATGTGCGTCTTCCTTTTCGCTGCCCGCATTTTTACAAAATCATTGCCGTTGCGGTCGTTTGCGCGCGCACGAGCTTACGCTCGAGCTGTTATTACGGCAGCGCACACAGTGTACTTAAATATCTAGTACTTACCTTCGTGATTTTGTTAAGTAGTTCTTTGCGCACCATGGCACATAACAGATGAATACGATGCAAAAAACAACACCAACAACAAAAACGCCAAGACGAAAATATATATAATACACATTTTAATGCAACGCGCAACTTGGCGAATAAAAAGATTATAAGGCACTGCTTAAACGGATTATTGTGTCAAAGTCAACATCGAAACCACTTAATAATATCGAGGGAATCGCCAGTTGTATATTACAATATTATTTATATTACATATATTATGTTGTATGTATATGTATATTATATATTTATAGAGACGGCAGACATTTGTACATATGCAATATGAAAATGCGCATATAAATAAGTGTTTATCGTGTGATATTATAATAAATAGTGATGACGGACGGCCGGCGGCAGGCGCAGTGCGGACTGAGGCGCAGCACACGCGTAACGTATATACTATACATATATTCTCCCGGTTAGATGAGATGCGCTCGAGCACGATCATCAGGAGAGATCTTGAAAGTTTAGAAAATTTCAGCCAAATATAAGCTCTTGTTCGCTCTGGTAATTATATATGTAGAAATAAACTGTGTGAATCCAATTAAGTTGAGCCTAATTTTGTATTTTATTGGAATTTTATTGTTTTTTTTTTTATTTTGAATAAATGTATTATGCCATATATACACTATTCTAATATTTAAAAAAATAAAAACAACATATTTTAGTGATACTAGTAGATTTTTATAAAAAAAATATATTTTAACTTGATCGAAAACTTATTTTCTCAAAGACTTGCAACAACTCTATTGTTATGAATCCTTATTTGCCATTATTTGAATAACAGAAATCACAAGACATCTCTAGATATCTTTATGAACAAAGCATTTGTGTCTCTTTAAGGATTTGTCTATATTATTTATAATTTATAAGTAATTTACAAAAGTTTTAATAATGTTATAAAAAAACCGAACATATTTAGTTTTTATTTTTTATAATATTTCTTTAATTATGTTAAATAATAATAAATAAATAATAAAATGTTAATAAAATTTTTAAATTTGACCATATAAAAGCAAATATGTAAAAGCAAAGATGTTTCAATTTTTATGAAAAATCATCATTTCACAGAATCAAAATCTTCCAAACGGAAGGAACTGTTAAATGTTCAATAAAAAAGCGTTTATATATTTTTTTTATTTTTGGACTTTGCATTTTCGAGTTATGAGCTGTTTTAATGGAAAATACGTATCTGTGAGGCAACGCATTAATAGTGGTTTGAGTTTAATGAAAATGCGGCATTAATATCATAACATTTAAAATTATTTCGCCTTTTTTCGCCGTTTAGTAGTTTTTATTACATATTATAGTACAATAAAACAAATTATGTAATTCAATTTTACCCGATATATAAATAAGAAAAATATACCGATAATATATTTTTAACAATTATAAAACTATACTACTATACTATAAATTATTAAAAAAAATTAATAATTTCTGGGACAATTTTTACAAAGTATATCTATTTTTGACATTAAATCGTAGCTGATTTGCTGATATTGCATGGTAACGTTTTTCGCGTTGAAATTTGTTGTCGGTAATAATTTTATTTTACATATAAAAATATATATATTTGGTACACCCTGTAAATTTATTTTCCATGTAAACCAAAAAAGTTAAAGCAGTTATTTCTTTTTTTTAAATTAGGATCTAATAAAAATAATTGGGCGTCGTTCTAGGCCATTTAAGATAGCTATAAGCAAAAGTGTTAAAAAAGTGCTCCGGAAAACCTGGCGTAATTAAATAATAAAAAAACTATATGGAAAACTTATTTTTTCTTTTGCTCTAAATTTTATTTTTTACATAAGGTTTGGGTCATGATACTATATGACGGATGGGCAACGCGATATGATAAGTCTCCTCATATTAGCTACGCTTGTACAGTAGTATTAAACTGAAGTCGACTTAATTTTGCCGATTGCAGCGTCACCTTAGAAAAAACAGACATCGACATCTTATGATGACCCACTTTGCATATTTCTTGAGATATTTCGATGTTTTAGTTTTAAATCTAATTACTATAATTAGCTGCCTACTTTTTATAAAATGCCCTTTCACAACTTATATCCCATTCTACTAAAATTAAAAAAAGTTCTGCTTATAGCCGGATTGATATAGTAAGTTTTTTTTAGATGAACTTCACCTCAAAACATATCGATCAATCTGATCTGAATTATATACAAACTCAACTAACATAAAATCAGAACCTAATCGATACGACGCCAAATTACCTTTATTATTACTTTATTACACTAATTTGTTAAAATAAATACAATAGACGCTCTGAAATCTGGATGTATATATACAGCAATTTAAAATTGATCTTTGCACTATAATCTTCTTTGTGTAATTACACGCCCAAACACTAGGATTTTATATGTGTATATTTGGACACGCGAATTAGGTGTGTGTACGATTATTCAAAATTGAGGGCACGTGGATCATGTTAAATGTGCACGATTAGTAATTAAAAACAATGTATATAAGTTTTAACAGCGGAGGAACTTTAAAGAAAATTATATTATATATGGTGAAATATTACATATAGTATTTCAAACATTGTTTCTTTATTATAATACAAAAAAATCTATTCATACTAATAAATGTAATATTATACTTAGTTTTTTTATTAGCTTTGATCTTTATCTGGGTTGAAATTAACACATTTGCCGTTTTGATGTGTGAATTTAAAGTGGCGCTGGTTCAAGTAGTGATCCTTTAAGTTGTTCATAATAAACTCGGAAAGCCTAATCTTTTGAACGAACATGATAAAGGAATAATTAGTTAAAATATGTAAAGATTTAAGTATCAGTAATATAAACATAATCTTAAAAAAAAGATCTTTCATGCAAAAAAATTCGAAGATCGATTAAAGACATCATAAATAACAGTAAAATATAGCTTAAAAAACTGCTAAATTTTCTAAATCAAGAGATTTCTTGTACAAAATTAAACATATGTAGTTTCACAGCTGATAAGCTCCTCTTTTAGAATCACCAACTTTAGAACGTAGGAGTTCACGTTAAACAAACCGGTTACCCCTCTTTTAATCTTAAAAAAAATTATAATTATTTTACAATTTTATTATAATTGGCATTAAGTTTTAAGAGGTAAATATTTATTCCTTGAAATTGCCTTAAAAAGGACCTATTTTTTGTATTTTTTTATTAGTTTTATTGTTGGAACAGATTTTTCTTGCGATAATTACAGCTTGTATAGTGAGCATGTATTCACTTAATTTATTTTAAATGATAACTTTTAATTTCCTGGTTAAAATCTAAAACGATTAAACGCATTATTTTTTAAAGCATTTTTTTTAAAATAAAAAATAAAAAAAAACAAGATTTTTTTTTTTAAATTTGATTTTTTTAGTTGAAAACTAAAAAAACAGTTAGAAAAAAAATTGTGCATTTAAATTCACTGAAAAAACAAACATTTACTAAAACATCGTTTTTGAAAAAGCTCTTCTAATACAATGATGAAATTTTAAGGATTAAAAGATTTTTTAGGAAATTGTGGTTTGGCGAACCGTAAGTAGGAGCCAATTTTAAGCAAACTCATTATTTTGTCTGTATGTACAAAATCGATTACATGATTATCACCTTAATAAATAAAGAAAATGCCTAATTTTTGCAATATTTTTATTAGCGAATCGTTATATTTCTAATTTATACTAAACAAACACAATAAACCTTCTTCCATAGAAGAACTTTATATCTTTATACTAATCTCAAAATCATGTGCCATACAATTGAATACAGGTTTTTCGTGCTAAATGAATTCAACACGCGCCAAGATAAGCAATGTGTGCCAGTAACTATATAGAGGTGTACATTATATATTTGCAATGAACTTGTCACAGCTCCAATATAAAAAAGCCAAATAGTGTAACGGAAAAAATCAAGGTATACAAAAACGTAAAAAAAACACACACACACACAAAAACTCAATAAAAAATAAACAGTGAGATTGCACAAGACGCTTCAATCATAATTATATAATATATATATATTTTTTTACAATTCCATGTTTGTTTGCTATGCTTGTTTGTGAGGCCTAAGACGCGTGAAAACTATATCGTCTAACTGCAACAAGTGTTGAACCGTTTTTTATAGCATGCGTGTGTGTCTGTATTTTTACGAAGCAAGTAACTATAGCACATATACGCTACTGCCTGCATACTTTTTATAGCTGGTATATTCTTTGTGAGATTTAAGAACAAGAAATTAAGATCCAATGCGTTTGCTTGCATCTTCTGATGCACTCGTAGATTCTATATGCTCATTTTATCGCACACTCGATATAGCATACAAAAATACAGGTATAAAGAGTATATATGTATATATTTATAATAAATTTGTATAATGTAAGAAATAAATTATACACGCGGTAATTTGTATATAAATGCTTATACACTTCGCATCGCAATGGTTTATTGGGTCAAAGCGTAAATGCGCTGTGCGCCTGTGTTTGCGCATCGAAGAAGCCAACAACAACTGCTCAACGAACGTAAACGAGTGAGTATATACACAAAAGAGAAAGTGAAAGTAAACAGTCTTGTTAACTATAAAAGCGGCGAGCTCACGTTTACTATGTTCTGTATTGTAGGTATTATATATATATTCCCCATCTAAGCATAATTGCATTGTGAGTAGCGCGTTGGAGTTGGGCTGAACGCACCGCACGGCATCAACGTGATTCTACTCCAACGTTTGCGTTAGATTATAAAAAGAAAAAGTCGGAAGAGGATGTGCGTTTGATGAGACGCGCACGCGCTCACGTTTACAATATGTTAAATGAATGTGTGATTGTGTGCTGTGAATATTCTGAGACAGGAATTGAGTTCATTGTTTGCATAAACGTCTGAACCATTAATTGCACAAGCGTGAATATAGATGCAGATCTATGCGTATATTTAGACCCGCTCAAACGGATGCGTTCTCTGTTGCAGTTGCAATCTTGCAATTCGCGGTAATTCTGTGTATAATAAAAGAAACAGAGAAAAAGAGATAGCTATTATACGATGGCTAAAACAATTTAATGGTTACCGAGTTCAGTTGACTCTCAAACAAGCAAAAGTAACTGTAAGCGGTAAATGGTGAAATGCAAATGAGGAATCTGACCCATGTTTACATACGCAATTTGCGGACCATTTGATGTTGTCAACATTAGCGACGCTTAAAATAGTATATATAGTATGTATATTATAAATATTATACATTCTGCAGTTCAATCAGCCCCACCTGTTCAAGCTTTTGATTTGTCTGCCAAATTTCCGGAAAAACTATATCTTTTAATTTCTCGATAACAATCAGAAAAAATATTATTACTCTCATTAAAGAAAAAACTGAAACTTTAATTAAATCCATTTTCAAAATATTTCTTTTAACTGCAGGGGAACTTAGAAAATAATAAAAAAAATCAAAAATAAAATTTTGTTTTAAAAATATATTTTTAACCTCTCTTGTTTTTAATCAATAATCTTTGAAGATTTTTCTATTCCATTGGAAATAGTAGTTTGCGTTTGCATTACCAAATCTTTCTTTAACTCTAAAAACCGTGTTTGGGCACAAACGACCCGAAAGTATTTCTCGGTTTTTCAACTTATTTTCTTCAATTGTTTTATACAAAGGTATAAAAATGTTAATAAAATAAAATTCAGTTTTGATTTAAAATCTCAGTAAGGGCTCTGATTTGATAAAACACCATATTCCATTTTTATGCATACGCGGTTTTAAGGTGAATGTGGGCTTGGTAAAAGCAATTAATTGCTCGAAATATATTTATATTGTGTGGTCGTATAGGCGCCAAGACGGGTAGGGATAGAAGGCTGAAACTTCGTATGTGGATAGGATGCCACCCAATTCAGTTATAGGATGGGTAGGGGGCAGGTGGGAAAAGTGCTTATAATGTGCTTGGGTGGGTCGTGAGTAGTAGCACAACAGAAAATGATGTTTTTTCTAAAACTATAACTTCGATGCAGTGTATCGCATGATGTATGTAGGTTGCGTACAGTCTCTACGAAGCGTATAACGGGAAGTGCGTTCGATATATACCGGAAATACAGTATCGAGTTTCAGTTTAGGTGGTATTAAAAAAACGTTACGTTAGAACCACTAAATCCCAGCAGTACATGGATCCAAACGAAAATGGATATATATAGTGGTTTTATTTAGTGAGATCTAAATTCGTAGACAAAAAATATAATAACATTTTTGTGAATGTTACATGCTAGACTCGTCGGGCAACGGGACGGACGAAGCAATTCTAGTATAATAATAATTTTTGTTGTTTTTTTTTTAAATTTATATATTTGTATGGTAAACACAATTTTGTAATCCCAAATTATGTTATTTTTAAATGGATTCATAAAAAAATAAGTTTTATTTGTTTATTTATTTAATATAAATATTTTCATATCTTCAGCCTTAATGAGAGAAAAAATACAATATAATAGCTAACATATCCGTAGAGGTAAAGGACCTCATTCCTTTCAAGAAAACCTACTCTTAGTCTTAAACTTTTCTGAAAATGACTCCATTAAGAATAGGAGAAGTTTAAACTTCAAATTCGCCCTTTAAAATTATTTTCATAGACTGTGTGTTTGAGGTGGAACATTCTGAAGACGATAAAATATAGAGAATAACCTATTTTTTTAAACCATTGCCTGATGAGCTAATCCAGCCGGATATTATCCTCTTCGTGTTAAAGTAAGTATACCAAATGTTTTTAAAAAAAAAACGGTTTAGGTCACATTTTATTCAAGCTAAAACGATAGTAAAGTATATACACGGAATGGACATCTAAACGAGCGTGCTCAACACAATTCCGCGCGCCACATAATTGAGATCGAGTCGAACTTATTATAGAATTCTTACCGGCTAGATTCTAACACACGAAGCTATCAGATACATTTTCATTTGAGTTCAAGTTTTTTTTCCTTATGTATAGACACTTAATTGCAATTCATCTTTTAAATTGACCAGTTAGTGTATATAGAGAAACATTTATGCGATCGTCTGTGTATACTATATATTGCACATATTATATATATATATACATATATTGTGTAATGATCTGTGTTCGTTGCCTCTATGCTCCATGTACGATCTACTCCGCAACGCGACGCACATACAGTGCGCATCACAGCGCACCAACAGCAGCAGCCGCAACGCGTTCAAAACAGTTATGCGTTATACGTTATACGTTATATACCCCTTTTGCTTGTGTGCTTGCTTTTCTCATGTTTTATGCGGTGCGCCGCGCCGCGCCGGTGTGTATTGACCTGATTGTCTAGTGACCCACTGAAAGTTTTCTCATTTCTTCAAGTGAGGTGTGCGAGCACGCTCTCGCATTTACACAATGGAGATGTTTGCTTTTGCTTGCGCGCGTGAAATGTATTTTTATTTGTGTATGAAATTATTGCTGGTGATAATTGATCGATTGTTTGTCAGCGTACGCGGTGTGGCATTTTGGGCATATATATACAATTATACTTATATACATTTGTACATATATATATGTCTTAATAAGCAACGCGCGATTGAACCTGTGTTTGCGTTATGTAAACATATAAACAGCCGGTGCATGAACTATTAAAACGACATAGAGTCAGCATAGTAATTCGATGAGCAGTCCATTAGTTGGTTATACGTTTACATTTACAGTTTAGATGTTTCGATGCAAATTGAAAAGGTTATAATAATAATGTTTTGAAAGATGTAAAAAAATCATATCATTAGCCATAATATGCCTAATATGCGTAATATTATTTAGCTCTCCGATATTTGCCAAAACAAATCTAAAAACATATAACATAGATAAATTAGTTAGTTTATATATATTTATATATATATATATATATAATATTGTTTCCTTTTATTATTTGTGTAGGCTATAAACAACGGTTATATGTGTTAAGTTTCAGCGATGTGATAAGTGGAGGTGTGTTTTAAAAATGTGTTGATAGATATATTTTCGACCATATATATTAAATGAATATATTCACCGTTCGGCTTAGTGATTTCATGGTTTTAGAAAAATGGTTTTTCGGTATTGATTTTTACTAAAACCAAAATCAATTATGGAAAAAAAACAAAATCGATAGTTTTAGTAACACAAATTTAAAAAAAAATTGTGTTATACTCTTAACAATTTTTTTAACATAATTATGCAGTAAATTGGGATCGCAAAAACATAAGATATTTCAAAATACATCACTAAAAAAAGTACTTTTTTGTAAAGGATTAACCTTAATAAAGAAAATACTCAATCGGACTTGTTTATGGAATAGTGATCAAAATAATGTAGCTCAATTGTAGCTCAAAATATGTGCTTGTTGCGCCCATCCTTTCAATACTGCAACTTCTATATTGTAAAATTATTACTTCCAGGGAACCAGAATAAGAATAATAATAATAAGAATAAGCAAAACGAATAATTTATCGGGTTGTATATATTTGGGTTTTTGGACATGCGAATTGTAGTTGTACGGTTTAACCGGTTAAACGGTTAAATTCATACAAACCACTGAAAAAATTATAAATACATAAGAAACGTTTGTATTAACACTCACAAAGGTGCGTTAGAAAAGAATTATTCTATTTTTTTTAAATTAATTATTATCCTAGTTACCAATTTAATATGGGTTTATTACAACCAACGTCAAAAAAGTTATAGATTGCCCTTACGTAAGGATTGCAAGGAGTGAACCATAAGCTCTGCTTAAATATCAAGATTAGGAGAAACGTCACCTTACGCAATCAGTCGTAGAAGAGACATGTATTGGCAACTGTGGTGGCTCGGCGGGCGACAAGTTTGAACCAAAACTTTGAATCAGAGGAAATATATGTTTTCGTCGCCCAGTCAGCCAGATCGATTAACGATATCTCCTCACAGTTACACAGTCGTATTTAGCACAAGATTGTCATCGCGGCAAAACTTATTTGATAGATAGGGTTTCTCCCCATTTTTATTTCAAAGTTTTAGGAAAGGTAGTTATAGGTCCCCTAACAACATTTGGTTGGGCTGTTTTCGGCGCATTGTCACAAATGGGAGTTATAGAGAGTTTTAAGTTTGTAACACACCATATACGGACGGCATATGCATTTTTGTACATGTGTGCGTGAAAGCAGAGGTAAAGGGCATTGCTTAAGTTTTGATGTAAATAGAACTATTATTGTCAAATTATCATAATCGCAGTTAGGGACCATTCTGACGTCGTAATCAACAACAATGACATTACAAAATACATCATTTTTTGGCTCTTCTAACAAGGCAGCTTACTAACATTAGACACGCAAACTTTAGAACGCCGATCCGTCTTTTGACGTCGATGTCTGTCAGAGTTTAAGTTATGACACTGCTAGAATGTCGAAATCCAGAAGTAGGGGCAACCAGCAAGCAGTGTCAACCTGCATGCCTCTCCCTTACTAGTAAAAAGTCACATGATCGTTTTAAAAATGTTTTTTTACTCATCTCCTTATTTCTATAATTTATAATGCAAAATTATAAAAAAAATAATAAAAGACTGATCTTAAATAAAATACCTTTTAAATTTTCTGAAAATATTAAAAACCGGTCCGGGTAAAAAATAATTAAAGACCATTTAATTTTAATAAATTTACTAGAAAATAATCATATCATATTTAATACGAAATTACGAAAGTACCAAAATGACCAATTCTAGAGAAAAGACCGTTTCAATTTCCTAACAATGTTATAAGACCGTTCAAGGCTTTCGATTGACCGTTGTCCTAAACGTTTTTTCGCATGTAAACGCAGAGTGTCACAATTCACCACAGTTTCCCCTACGTAAAGCACACAAATTATTTAAAAACAATGGACTAAGAATATAATATATAATAAAAATTATGAATGCATTGTGATTTTAAAAAAATATTTTTTTTATAAGAAAATATTTGCCGGTAATATACATAATTTGGTATGATAACTTTGTACTTACAGGATAATATAATGTGTTATTCAGTAGTAATGTATAAAGCGAGCTATCCTTAGTATTAAACATCAATGAGTTAATATGATGGTTTAAGCATTTTAATTTGCAATACAATTCTTTACTTCTTTTTTTATTAAACACTTCATTCTGTTCATGTCTATTCATAACTGCCGCGCATCAATTACGTAAACTGCCTCCTTACTTATATTAACGATAACGATCTGGTATGCCAATGCAAAATATTTTCTAATGTACAGATTTACAGCCATTTCTGTGCGCTCGAGCACGTCAGAAGTTACATTAGCCGCAGTCGCGGTCGTGTCGATCTCACACCGAGTGCTGGGTTATTAGGAACAAAAAGGTGTGCTCGGTGCAGCCTGATCTGTTGTGTCGGCGTATCTGTACTATAACTAAAGGAAGCGCACACACTCACTCATATAATTACACAATATCGCGCCCATTCATATTTTATTATATATTTATACATAAGTGTGTCTGTTCTGTATATACGAGTATGTAGGTACTTCTAAAGATCTATTAGCAAATATTATGTAATACAAATAACATTAATCATCTGCGGCGCAACCTTTGGGGCAATTCTTGTGTATTACAAATAGTTATTGGAAGTAATCTTGTGCCCGTGCACGATTTTCGCTTGATTTGCTTGTAATTGTTTTTGTTAGCTAGATATACGAGTATATGATATATACATATCAGCCTGGAAATAAGTACAGCTGGTAACAAAAGGTCAGTTTTTCGCTGTAGTAGTTTTTTTTTAATGCAGTTAATTTACTTATCAGAAACACAAATCTGTTGAATTGGTCCATCATTAGGTAATTATTACTTTTCCGCACCATTCTGTGGGAGAACTTATTTATATGTATATATTTATATTTCTCTATAAATTGCGTGACCTGCACTTCCATATTTACAATATACATACACTATGCCAAACCATGTATTCAAATGTATATACATAGTTGCTATACATAATATAACATTTATGTGCGCATTAGTAAAATCTCTCACAAGCAAAAGTAAATCATCATAAGGAAACACAACAGTTTACCTATAAAATAAATAATATTGCTACAGCGTGTTTTATACATTTGTTGGTTTTGTAATTTACAATATACGTATATTATACAACATGCTGCTAACTAGTATAAGCTTAGGCTTTGGATTGGGACTCACTTCACTTCTTCTGTATTATAATATATTTCGTTTTGTGAGTGAGCATAATTACAAGACAAAACTGACTATAAAGTATAATGTTCATCTACGGGCGAGCTAAATATAATTGCAAAGACTTTGCATGTAATGTATATTTGTATGGTGTTGTAAGTGTGTTTTTATTGCATTAGAAACTGTGAGATACACGCTGCAGAAGAGAAGGTA
The DNA here is from genome assembly GCA_010015015.2 of Bolitophila cinerea. Taxonomy (NCBI): domain Eukaryota; kingdom Metazoa; phylum Arthropoda; class Insecta; order Diptera; family Mycetophilidae; genus Bolitophila; species Bolitophila cinerea. Next base: position 15,156 of record JAAAKO020064053.1, on the reverse strand, counting down.
ACGGCTCTTGCACTGGGCGCGAATGACTCATTTAGAGAATTGAATAAGTTGATGGGAACTTAGACAAACGCGGTCCATAAGAAATATAAGTGTTTCAATGTGAAAATAAAATACAAAAAACTAATGACATTTCTTAAACAAAATATATGTTTTCTTTAAAAAATGCATTTCATACAATTTTCTTTTGTAAAGGCTATATTTTTGGTTTATTTACATTTTTAGTCAGATTTATTGCCCTTATAGAAGCGGTCTGAATGGATCATACAATTGAATAGAACTAATTGTAGTAGTGTTAAGTTGATATCACAAGATTGGCGTTGCGCCAATCAGCTTTATATTAATGCTTTATATTCATGCAAATCATTTTATTATATTTCGTAAAAGATTCTGTCAAATAAAAAAACAAAACACACAATCTCAGGCGCGTTTCGTACGCATATTTTTTATTTTGCGTTATTTGTTTTAAATGTTGTAACTTAAAAAGTAAAGTACATACAATGTTTTTGGAAATTTCATTAAGAAATACTAGATCTTTGGTTGGGATGCATTTTTTTTTTAGTTTGTATGTTAAAAATGTAGTATGCAAATGAACAAACGCAAGCAAATGCTTGCATATAATATGTATGTATTTTATTATTTATATAGAATAATAAGACGCAAAAGCACACATTTAGTTCGTATCTGCACAGTACTAGTTCTTTGGAGTAAACCAAGTTTCATCTCTATTGATTAAAAAGCTGTGGGTAACAAAAAAAAACCTTAAATCCAAAACCAAAAATCGCAGCAAAAAACGCTAAATACAGTTTTGCGGTTGCACGGTTTTCGAAAAGTGTTTTTTGGTTTTGATTTATACTAAAACCAAAAACAGGTTTTAAAACCGGTTTTAAAAAATATATATCTTTGTATTTATCATAAAATGTAAAAATACATCACATAAAATATATATTTTGTTGTAACGAATTGACATAATTATTGGACTTCCCACTTGTTTGTGGAATAGTGATCAAAAAAAATCTGAACTCAAAAAATCTGTTTCTTACGTCCATCCTTTCAATACTGCAAAATCTTTGTTGTAAAATTAATACTTCCATCGAACCAGAAAACTTCTTGACAAATAACCTTTGAGGCAGAAGTCACAGTACAGTTTAAAACGAAAAAAATCAAGTTGATATTTTATACATTGGATTAGCCTGGTGTAAAAGATGAAAATTGCCCAAAAAGTTGAATAAGCAAAACGAATAATTTTTCAAAAGAGACAGTATTTTTTTCTCTAAGGGTTGGTTACCATATATATTTAGGTTTTTTGACATGCGTATTAAGTTGCCAATTCGTAATACACTAAAACCGTAAAACGTTTTTTCCGGTTTAGAAATATGAATGGTTTAACAGGTTTCACCGAAACTGGTGCGTATACTCCACTGCGAGCATACCCGAAATGGGTAGTCCTTGCTGACAGCTTGGTAATATTTTATCCGTTGTAGATAATATCTCAATCAAATCTCAATTTAAATACGAAAAGTCTATGCAATCTTTTGATTCTGTCATTAGCCAGATGGTTCCAAAAAAAAACTTTAAAAAATCAAAACCAACTTAGTTAAAATACCTATTTTTTATGGACCTATTTAACAATCCTCGTATAACATAAGCAAATAATAATAAAAATTCATATTCAGGGTATAACGGTTAACAAAAAAAGTGCACAAAAAGAGTAAATGTTACCCAAAAAAACAACAATGCTGTCCTAAAAACAATTGTGCCCAAAATAAATAATAAATATTACAAAAACAAAATATTTTGTTTAGAATAATTTGTTTATGGTAATAATATAATACCTTTTGCATTTTGCGCCTATTTATACAAAAACAATTTAATTAAACTATAATTTAATAGTTTAAATTTAAAATATACTCTATAAAAAATAATATTTAAGAAGTTTATGTACTGTAAATCATGCAATGCTTATTACTATTACCTATTTATGCTCAAAGCTTTAACCAATTCAAAATGCACCCATTTAAAAGTTCAAGGAAGCAGGAAATATTTATTCTGCTACAGAACGTTGTTATAAAAGCCAGTGTATTCGATACTAGTATATGGTTTAAGCCCTGATGTATGGCTGTAACGGACAACAGATTCCTAATTATAAGCTTCGCTATATACAAGAAAAAAAAACAATGGCATTTATAAAAAGATAATAAACCATTAAAAAAAATTATGAATTGCAGCTAAATTTATATTGCACAATGCTCATTTTTGTTAAATCTCATCGATGCTTTAATGCAAGTTTAATGTTTTTGAAGAAATTGGAACGACACAATAATATACGGTATTTAAAATTATTGTCCATTGTTTGTGGCGCTGCTTCCGGTTGAAATGAAGTACACTCACACGAATTATGGCTTATATGCGTCTGTTTAAATATATATATATATATATACATAATTTATGTATAAATTTATATTTGTATTAGTATATATATTTATAAATATAGTCACACACTCAACAACAACTTGGTGAAAAAGAAAGTGCAATGATGTGAGCGCGCATACGTTCAAAAATCTGAAAGCGTGTTGTATTCGAACGTCCACAGTTGAATTTAGCCGTCTGTTTAGTCATCATTATTTATATATATACTCGTATTTATACGTACAGCGAAAGTGATAGTGAAATACACAGTAGTAATATATAAATGTATATACATAAATATATAACGATGGGCGATGGTGCGATTTTATTTCGGCAAACTAGGTAATTGCCGTAAGCCGTATATATAAAAGTTAATACGTTTTACTTTCATTCGATCGTCGACGACCAACACGATGCCAAGATGATGTGGGTTTTTTAATCAAGCACATTCGTTTTACATCCGTCAGCGCGCGCGCGTTGCTTGACCTACTTCTTGATCCGATATGTGATCGATACACATATATTTTTTTAATATATATATATATATAAAATGCGGGCAACGTGCGTTTACTCGAGCAGACGCGTCGCAGTTCAGTTGTTTTTATGCTGACCGCAGGCACGCGAGCGCATCGTTGTACGTTCGCAAACAACGCATTGATGAATATGATACGCATGAATCTTGGAAATGTCCGTGTTGCCGTGACCACGTCTCTGACATCAAATATAGAGCCGAATTAATGATATACTCGTATATACATAGTATATATACTGTGAATGAATTGAATATGCCTTAGCGATGAGCCATACAATTTATTTGCATTTGTATTCACTTTCGATCCGCGTGATTATTACTTTTATTTAAGACATACAAATATATATTTTGTGTGTCTGTGTGTAGAATGTAATGTGTATAGCAAAAACAGGTCATACACATATTATTATTATTTGTTTATGCACGCGCATGCGTGTGATATTTTGTTGTTATGTATTTGAGTCAGTCATGTTCAGACTATCTTCACAGTTGTATTCCTTGGCAATTTCTAAGACAAAAAAACATAAATACATTTGGGTCGGAACATTTTCCCCTAAGAAATGGCAGTAATTTATATAAAAAAAAAAATATTTTATTTATTAACAGTATTTTGTTGGGGGACAAAAAAATTTAACAATTTTTAATTATTGTTTAACATTATTTTATAAATTATTGATCCAGTTTAATTGATAAAATGTTTAGTTACCTTAGGGATAGCAGCGTAATTTTTTTTAGAGATTAATACATTGGTGTTGGATTAAGAGTAAATTTTAGGTGTAAAATCTTAAAAATTTGACCTTTAAATTCGTACATGATCTGAGTTCAAAATTTTCAGAATTTGTATTAAATTTGGTCAGGGTTTTCGTAACTTTTGGATTAAAAATGAAAAAGATTAAAAATTGCAATAAACCTATGTTTATTAAAGAAAGTAGGAAATTAAAAATTGATATTTTTCTTTCATGTAAAATCTAAAAGCTACATTTAATTTTATAAAATATTCTTGAATAAGATCCTATACGATTTACAGTTTTAAAGTCATTCAATTTTACAACGAATAAAATATGCAAGTTGTGTTGTCTCTAATAAGCTGAGAAAAATCAAAAACAAACCTTTTAGTTACAATCAATGTTCATTTTGTTCAATTTTAACAGACAAAATTTAAAAAAATCCGAGAATTTTGTATTTAATTCACTTATAGTTCAATAAACGTAGAAACTTAATCACTGATATTTTAGAAAGGTAAGACCTGTGGTTTTTAGATACGAAAAAAATATCGTTTGAGTATCTGCCTTATAAGGCAGTATCACCCTGTATATAATATATACTTTTAATAAATATAAAAATATTAATTGGTGGTTTGGTGTGAATGGAGTTTTTACCTAATTTTCTGTGAGTGTGGTTTTTCGGATCCAATTCAGGCTTGGCGTTTGTAGTTCATGTTCAATTTACTGAACCTTATGTAATTTTATATATAGACATACTGAATTTAAATAGTAGCATTACATAATATACAGAAGATTACCCAACTAAGTCGATTCCAATTTGACTCTGTCGTGATGTGAATCAAAATACAACATTAATTTTATATTATAAATTTATTTATATATATATGTATATATATGCGCTTGCGCGCACGTTCACATCTTGCGCAAAATCTATATCCATAATTTAACCGCTTGCAAATTACGTAAGAAGGAAAAGGTGCTAGCGTCGTGTTCGAGGTGCGCGCGCGCAAGCATTTGCAATAAATTGCATTTCCTTAATTTTGTACACTCGCGCACGCGGTTATATTATTTTGTGCCGTGAATATACATTATTAACAACTCGAGCTGCATGTGTTTTGTATAAACTATATATAGATATATTTATATATTATAATAAATAGTATACATATGCATATTACATACATACATATATATAAATATATAAATATAGTATATGCTTGCAATCACATGATGTTTCGTAGTTTAGCGTTATATTTGATTACATATTTTCTCAGACTCGAGAAGACGCAGAAAAGAAGAGTGTATTGGTCTTAACCTGCGTTTATTCAAACCCAAATGAATTGTACAATTCAAATATTTCTATAAATATGTTTTTTTTTTTTAAATTGAAGATGAAATTATCCTAAAGACGTCATATGTATTTTGAAAAGGGTGTTTAAATTACTAACGAAAAGTGAATATTTGGATAAAAGCCAAAACTTACCAGTTTTTAAAACAAATAAATAGTTCTTTTTATGCTCACAGTTAATTTGTTAGTTCATTTTTGTAGTTTCGTAATTCTTAATCATAGACTGTTGATTTTATAAAAAAAAACACTACTTTAAAAAAATATTTAATCAAAATAAACAAATGACTTTTATATTAGTAATTTTACTATAAGTAATTTTATAGTTAATTATTTAAGTCATCCATTTTAGCTTATACCATAAAATCCACAAGTAGCATATTTATTTTTTGGAGCATATATTTTACGGTGAGCACCGTTTTTTTAAGGTCTAAATTATAATATTTAAGGATCCCATTAATTTTGTTTTCTAATGTAAACTTTCATTTGTCAATAGACTACTATCAAATTTTGATCAAATTGCACCGTTTACTTCGAAATTTTTTTTATTTATATTTTCTTTGAAAGCAAATATTTTTTGTAACATTTAAAAACTAAAAAACAATATATATAAATGAAACACAAAAAAAAAGTTATCAAATTTATCTATTTTTATTAAAAGAGTTAATTTTTATTTGTAGGTTACTCGATATAATCAGCAGGCTCAAATTTTTTGCATACTGCTACATTAGCTTTTTATCGCGATCAGTATCGCGATCATTCATAAAATTATATTATAAAAATTACATAAATACATTAAATTATATTTTCTCTGGGTCAAAAAAAAACCGGATGACGGTCAAAAAATTAAACATTTTTGATGAATATTGGCACTTTTTGTGTGATTTTTTTTTGGTACAAATATGTTACAAATATACCTCTATAAATATATTATTTATTTTGTTAATAAAGGGTTTCTCATAGAAACTTGACACTTATTATTTCTTATTGTGAACGCACCCTTAAACCAATTAGTGCGTTGTCACTGTCAAAACTAATTTCGTTGATGAAAATTACCGTCACGTTACAGTCAATGGTAAATGCTACATAGACATGTTGCAACGTTATTCCTTCAATCAATTGCATGGGCTGGACATAAGTGATATGTGGTGTTAACAAGACAATGCCACATTCCACACAGCGGGAGAAAATTCGACTTATTGAAGTCAAAGTTCAGTGAACGTGTTATATCGAGAAAAGGTCCTGTCGATTGGCCGCTGAGATCTTGTGATTTAACACCTCTATTCTATAGATATTTTTTTTGTAAGGGTTCATTAAATCGATGGTATTTTTTAACTAGCCGGCTACTTTAGAGGATCTCAGAGCCAACAACGAACGAGAAATAGCGGCCTTTCTGTCGAATTGTGTGGCCGAGTCTTCGAGAATTGGCTTCAACGAATCGACCGCTACAAGCGTGCCCGTGGTAGACATACGACCGAAGTCGAGTTCTTTTCGTAATTGCATTGATGGTACTTTAAAACAATAATTAAAGTTTTCATAAATCTCAAATGGTTTGCAAGATATTTAAAAAAAAGTTTTGAGCCAATACACATTTTGTTAAAAGACTTAGGAACATGCGTAACTAGCGCCATCACATTATGAATATTGCGCCATTGTAATTTTCAGTTTGTGACATGTAAGCCAAATCTCTAACGAAGCAATGCCACTGTCGCCATCCCTTTATGAATGAACGGTAACGTTAGCCAAAGATTTTTTGCATTAATTTTGTAAAATAAAACAAATAGTATGTATTTTTTAAAGTTAAATGATATTTTTATTTTTTTTAGTATTTTGCTTGTATCTTGCTAGTAATTTGCTCGCTACCGCGTGATTTTCTTTTGGCACTTCGTGCCGTTTTTACTAAAATAGAAAAATCAATGAACATACAACATTATTTGATGCAGAAAGTTCTATGGCTGACATTACCGCATAATTTATAAAAAGATGGCGACAGTGACATTTATTCGTCAGTGCTAGTGACATAAACGTTTAATAATGGTGCGCTTATGTCATCTCTGTGTTGGGCAGATGAGAAACTGGCGCTTACGGTCACACTATTTATTTAGGGTACATTTTTTTGGGACAATATTTTGGGATCAATTTTTTTTTTTTCGGCACTCCTTACTGTTGTTATATCATCCCCAATCATTATTCTTAAGATAAAGTATTTTGATATTTTAGCTTTGCGAATATATTTTATGATGATGTACTCAAATAAATATGCTCAGTAAACTTAGCAATTTGTTTAAATTTGCAACAGCGGCGATCCAACTAATAACTTCATATCTTTCAAAAAGAACTCAAATTGTAACAGTGAATGATGTATGCTCTAGTATTATATTATTAACTCGTGCAGTTCCTCAAGATTCCACATCTGTTTTCACTTTATATAAATGATCTACCAAGTGTAGTAATAACAGTGATTGCATCTTATTCGCTGATGATGTCCAGTAAAGAATAAAAGAAAACCTAAGAAATGGACCAGATATCATAAATAGCATAATTACCGATCTAGACAAAATAAAGAAATAATGGTCAGAGATAATGGTCTCGAACTTAATCCAAGCAATTTATATATCCAGGAAGAAATGTAATTCAAACATTTGTCCACTTTTATGTCTAGATGGTGTTACTATTCATCCTTCTAATTAAGTGAAGAATCTAGGTTTATTGTTTAATGATAAGTTCTCCTGAACAGATAATGTTAATGGAATATGTCGGAAAGTGTATGGTGGACTCAGAAGGATTTACAACTTAAATTAATTATTACCAAAAAAATGGTGTCTGAAACCAGTTAAATCACTATAACATTCGACTATTTTTACTATTTGGATAAACATAAAAAAATATTACTTAAAGGATTTTACGAAGAAATTTACATTCTTTTGTGTTTCTTGATGTTTATTCACGTTTTTATTGTTTGTTAGTCAAATACAATATATTGACACTATGTCCCCCCACTCCTAAAATATTTTCTAGGTCCAACTATGGTTCAACAGAATAATAAGGAAGGCAAAACCCCTTGCAGAGAATTTTAGATTCGCCCCTGTAATTAGTCTGTATATATTTTTGTTTTTGTGCCTGTCCATATACCGCTAGCGCAGGCGTGCCAAATCATTTAAAGAACAATTTTGAAGCTACAAAAATAATCAAGGTCCTCATATTTTTTTTATTAATAAACAGAGGTCAACGGTAATCAGTGGACAATAGGGTAGTCCAAATAGCAAATGTGTTTCAAAACACAGTAGATCATTGGAGAATAAAATTAATTTATCTATTAAAATATCTTAAAATTATTAAAATCGGGTTACAAATAGCTAAGTTGTAATTAAAGTTTTAATACAAATCACGAATAAATTAAATTTTGAACTGACTTAATACTGATATAAAATATTTAATAAATTGAAATGTTTGTACCTTTTTTATTATAAATATGTCCGATTTAAATAAGCAATGACTATAATTACAGGTAATTTTGGTGCCTTTTAAATAAACTTAAAAAAAACTAATGTGGATCGATTTTCAAATATACTTTTTATAAAAATTAATCTTTGATACTTTCCTAAAATTTAAAAATACATTATAAAAAGTAAACATAAATATTTTTTTTTTATAAATTGTATTACAACATAAATAATAAACATAATAAAAAACACAAAACTCTACAGAGCTTATTAATATCATTCTAAAAAAAAATAACTCAAAATAAGCTTAAAATATTTTTGTCTGTGTATTATTGGACCACCCTAGAGGACATATTTCGAAGCTGCCATTCATACAACGATAATTTTATTTAGAATACATTTACAGATAATTTGAACATGGTCATCAAAATATTTTCCCGTAAATATCAAAATCGCCTAAAACCCTTTTCACGACTTAACCAATAACCTTCTTACATAAATAAAATGGATCACATCGCCGTATTGCAGCAACAGCATATACTTTTCATCTAATTTAAATCGTTCAATTAAAATAAAAGCATTTTTTTATTTAATTAGATGTTGAAACAGTGTAACTGGGCCCCACGTTCAAAAGACAGTGTTATAAAAACTCAAATACAATTGTCCATTTTTTAGATCTCTCTCATAAAATCTAGGTGTATAATTTAAAAAATTATCTTCCAAATCCATATCACACATACTGTTGACCATGACAATATACGGTTGCATTTATCATTGCGGACATAAAATAATAATAATAAGTCGCAAGAGTTCATAAATTTAATATATTTTTAATTATAAAAAAATATATTTAGATGTATGTGTACATTGGAATTATGCGTCCCTTTCTAATCTAGTTCTTAGTTTAGTGAATAGATGGCGCAGCACGCGATATTGATTTAATAAATTATATAAATAATGACCAAAAAATACACACATATAGTTTTGAAATATTAAAGTGTTTGTAAATACCTTGAAAATAAATTCTTATTGATATTTATAAGTATAAATAATATTTCAAATATATTAGCAAGCATTTTGAACATTTGAAAATATCATGAGAGGAATTTTGGGTCAAACTTAACTTACTTGGTGTAATCGGCTTTGCAGTAAACTTGTCGCTCTCGCAGAAAACAGGATGGTTGACGATCAAGTGGTGATAGGCACACGCAACAGCGTAAGCAAGATCCGTGCCACGAGCAGCCTCCCACCTCCAGGAAGTATCGATCAGAGATCGGTTCGCCACACGATGCGCATGCCCGGAGCTCCGTCTGAAATAAATAGGGGTCAGTAAAAGGTACATAACTCAATACATTCGTTTCATCTGGTACTGCCCCGTTGATTTAGAAATACAAAATCTCGAAGGTATATATCAACAGATTTTATTATTCATCCAGCGGAACGTCATGCCTGATAATTTTATATGATTGCGTAAGTGATAGATGCCCCTATTTTAGGAAAACACACTTACATACACGGACGACCTATGTTTTTGATTATTTGTTGTTCCATGTACCGTTAAACCTCGCGCCCAACATATTATTACCATTATTCACGCTCATACATACCATATACACATACAATAAAAATAGTGTCAACCGCAGGCACATGCAGCGGGCATCCCCCTTCCCTATAAATGCTCAGTTTATTTTTATTTACACCGAAAAAGTTGTGTTCAATTGTTTCGCATTTATTCAATATATATTACATATAGTATGTCTATGCGAGAACATGCAAAATATGGTGTGAACATATGCGGTTTTTTTCTATCCTTGTGCATTTTTGGAGGGGTGAAAGCGCGTGAGCGCACATGCACGTACATACGGAAGACAAGCGACACCCTTGACTGCGCGCGCCTTGCCAAAAGTCAAGGGTATAAAATACACATATACAGGAACACACAATAGAAAATGGTGGTGGGTAAACTGTATAATGTGTACTCAAATATATCGTTTCGTTGCATGTGTGATTGATATACGGATACACTTATTGGGCATATATATACATTATATTATTTATATTGTACTATTGTGTTGAATAGACATACGCACGGACTCTACACACAGATTGGCGGTTATAAATAGGTTATATTCATCGAACACACAGTTATGTTTATAAATATATATTATATGTGTACTATATATGTTTTATATAAAATATGTTGTGTGTCTATACGAAAGCTTGTTGGCGCGTCTCATGACGACGAAGACAGTTCGTGTGAAAACGAAATATACGTATTTTTATATGAACTGCGCTTGAACTTTGATTTTTGGATTTCCGCATCGAAGCGTGTATACGTGTATATCATTTTATATATATATATATATATTCAAGATGCATCCCTTTTAGGAAGTATTGCATTACGTCTGAAGTTCGACTGATTACAACGGTGATTAATGTGCGAGTGCTCGCATATTCCTTTTTCGGATGATTTGGGAAGTTGTAAGTTTCTATATTATATATATATATATATATACAAGTCGGATATCCGTTGTTCTAAAAACAGTACAAACAATCTTATAAAATTGACATTATTAACAAGAAATCTTTAGTATGTGAGAACATTTTATAAGAAACATTTTGCGAAGTCAATTGTGGCAATATCTTTGGATGTTACATCATTTATTGTCTTTTTTAAAAGATTGTTATCTCTGACCACAAAATAATCATATAATATGCAGGACAATCAAAAATATTAAAAATGCATGATTTTTATGCCAGAAATTCGAGATATTGACTGCCTAAAAAGAAAATCGGCATGCCTTCCTCGAAAAATGGGCTCATTATGCCTCTCTCAGTGATATTGTATTATAGAGAAACAAATATCACTTTTTAACAAACCATTTGGATTGCTTTATGAAAGAAATGATACAGCCTCCTTATTTCCAACATAATCGTACTATCAATCGCTGCAGTCACACATACGCAAATGTAAGTGTTATAATTTTTGATGACATTTGTCTTTTGACAGTTGACATTTAATTTTAAATAAATAAATTTGGCAGATGACATTATTCTGCCATGTTAATGTTTATGTGCACATAAATTGCGTGGTGTTCATCGCGACGAGCTGAGTTTTGAGCCAAGACATCTCCGCCAGACATATTACATCACAAGCATTAGGCACATATGTTACTAGTGCCAATTGCAATTTTCAGATGATGAATTGTGTGCCAACTATATGACGAAGCAATGTCACTGTCGCCATATCTTTATGAATGAGCGGTAATATCAGACAAATACTTTTCTTTTAAAAGTTAAATGATATTCTTGTTTTTTGCTAGTCTTTTGCTTGTTTTTTGCTTATTTTTTTTCGCAAAAGACAAGCAATCCACTACTTTCTAAATTGAATTCTATTTGGGCGCTGCCGCGCAATTTTCTTTTGGCGCTTCGCGCCGTTTTTACTCAAAAAACAAAAAGTTAATCAATATAAAACATTATTTTATACAGAAAAGACTTTGGCTTACATTACCGATCAATTCATAAAGAGATGGCGACAGTGACATTGCTTTGTCAGTGATGGCACTTGTGTCATATCTGTATTGGCAGCTTTGTGACTGGCGCTTGCGGCCACACACCAAAAAAAACATACAATGATATTTTGTTGATGTGGAATGTATACATTTTACACATACTTATAAATAAAACACTATTTTCATTATCATTTGGAATTTCATACAAGGTTTTCTTAAATGTTTTCTATTTTTTTCTTGCGTTGGCTTTATTTTTGTTTTTAAAGGCAAAAACACGAAAAAAATCAAGCTAAAAACTTAAATTGGATAAAATTCCTTGTTTGTAAAAATCCCTAAAATGGATGTAGTAATAGTTTTTTAAAAGGCATAAACCAGACAAAAATAAATATGTTTTTACGGAAAATTCTTTTGGTACCCCAGTGTACGCCGCGTGTCCCGCGATCGTCATCAAAAAATAATACAAGCAAACGAAAAATTATCGTAGTTCTCTAAATGCATTAGTATTGAATTAATACATATTTACCCACTTCAGTTTCGGCAAAGCCGGCTATTAATCGTGCCTGCATTGATTTTTTTAAATACATTTTCAGTGCCTGTTCAATTCTCAAGGACTTAGTACGCACATTCTGTGTAATCCAATATACACTATCAAATATATCTGTTATCATAAATTTGATGAGAGTATGAAATATATTCATTTTCACAAATAAAATAAAATATTAAACAAAATAAATTGGGGAAATATTTAACAGGACAAATGATGAATAAGTAAAATACACAATATTGAGCAATATACACACATTTCTGCAGTCTGACAAAATGTTTTCAAACATTTTGTGAAATTGTCTTCAAATATTTTCAAATATGTATGTTAAAAACTTGGATTCCAAAAACTTTTCTCCTTCAAAAATAGGACTACTTATAATGACCAAATCTAGATATAAGAAATAATCTAAACCAACCATTGACCACAAATGGTCAATACATTTCTCCCAGTCTACCTGCTGTACCCCATACGAAACCTGCGCAACTTAGTTTTATATATGAGACCCACACATACACACACAGCACCACAACAGCGATCTGCACCTTCTTGCGCTCGCGGGATAGGTTCATTGATCCCGATCACTAGCACAGAGCGCAACAGCGGAAAGGTCAGGCACACACACAGAGCATAACTTACGACTTACCTATAGTATTCGCTCGCTCTCAGTCGTGCTGTTGGAACAGTGTACGCAAAAGACGCGAAATCCTTGTCGCATGGCGCGATGTGCGTGCTCGAGTGAGCCCTACATGGTCAGGAACTCGAATAGTGATACAGATCGAGTGCGCGCTGCGTGCTGCAGTGGCACACAGTATGGACAGGTTTCTTTTTGTTGTGTCTACATATTTCTCATTAGAATCCATGTGCATTGCCAGCAGACATACAATCTAGAATCCAACGATGAAGATGCGAGCTCGCACTCGAGATGTTATTTCTTTGGCACGATTCGGTGCGTTATGCCAAATACGACGGGTTCGAGCGCGCAAGATGCAGTTATATAGCTAAGCGTGTTTTATTCTGGTGACTGCAGCGAAGAGTGCAAAGAACAAGTTCACTGGTATATACTCTATGGGCTTGCGCCACATTTTCACGCATCTCCTGAAGGTAGAACTTGTTTTAAGATATACTAGTAGAATTGTATATACAATATACAGTATGCGTGTGATCGTTTTGCGCACAGGTTCTATGTGAAGACAGGTTTTAATTGCACACAAACAATCCGCGCGGCTTGCTCATACACTCACACAGGCAGATACTGCAATATTTAGAAGTGGTGAGCCTGAGCGCAGTTCGAAGGCCATGGCGAGCGGAGAGAGAGGTTCTTCTATAAAGTATAATTGTAACCATTGAACCGCATAATGCTTTACTGTGCCGGCTATATACTGTTTTGTAAAATATAGCCATAGCATATTATTACTTATTTTATTTGTATGCTGCAGCAGCGTGCTGTGAATGTCAGCCATGTCTCAAGTTGAAATTGCAACAACCACTTTTGTATATTATATTGTATAATATAATGTAGTTATATAATATATATACAATAAATCCATGGGTTAACGTCTGTGACATATCCGCTCGTGCCTTACTGTAAAACCAAGGTGAATATTGTTTTATATACATAAGTATTTATTTTATATACAAGTATTGTATTTGTTCTCGTAGTGTGAGACACACTTTCAAGAAAATTACGTTTTCCTGAACGACTGCAATTGAATGAAATACTTGTAAGTGTGTGCGCAAGAATGGCATACAAATATTACATGTATTTTTTTTTATTGTTTTGTCCTAATTGAGGAGAATTAAGGATCAAAATGGCCATACTTAATTTGAGGACTATTTGAAGAACAATAACAATATGTAAGTTCTATATATATTTATTGTTAGAGACATTTATTATCATCGAGAAAAAATATATAATATGTGCCAGTAATTATGAAAATGTAAAACAAAAAAACAGTAATAATTTATTATATATTAATTAAGGTTTTAGTTTATCATTGCTAAAAAAATAATATATATATATATATTTTATTTACCGGTTAGTTCTGGTATTTCTCTTCAACCTTTACAAAATGGGATCTAAAATGAGTCTTCCTGTTAATATGCTCCTGTAGCACTCACCATTGACTGTTACATATTACAGTCCGACCTTCATAATTTTTAGGGTATATGGCCAATTAACACCGCGTGACCACAAACCACATCACGCAATCACTTTTTGTCTTGAATAACATATGAAGATTTTCCTTGCCCCATATGAGGCAGTTTTTCTGTGCCTTGTCATTGTTTACGATTTTCATCAAAAAATAAACTTCAACCTTAACTCAATAAGTAACGAAGCTTTTGCGAGGAAGTGTACTTTTTGATATATATATAAATATATTATTATTTTTTATATATTTTTTTAATTTTATTTTATTATTTATTTAAAAAAAATGTTTACTACAAAAGTTACGCTTATTATCAATAATTATATAATAATAATATATATTTTTTGTAAGCAAGTGATTGCAATTTAATGAATAACTAGATCTTTGTTGCAATTAATATATTAAAATAAATTATAATTATTACATAGAAGTATAAACACAGGAATGCTAGATAGGGTACTTATCGACGTAACAAACACCACACATACACAACTTGTGT
>JAAAKO020064042.1:0-10034 GCA_010015015.2 Bolitophila cinerea | reverse complement strand
CGCTTGTAACATATGTGCCTAATGCTTGAGATTTAGTATGTTTGGCGGAGATGTCTTGGCTCAAAACTCTGCTCGTCGGATTTGAGATTAGGCCAAACAAAATGTTCCCATCCTGTAAAATAACTTTCTGACAAACAAACAAAAATAGATGGAAATTTCTAATTATTTTATAATGGCTATATTCATTAAAAATAATTTAAAAGACCTAGGAAGCCATTTAAGGATAATTTTGTAGCCTAGGCAAAAAAATGTTTACATCATGTAAAAAAATATTTTACGATGTCTATTCTGTAAAAATAGTTGAATAGTCGTCGAAAGCTATCAAATAGCTGTGGAGCATATAAAAAATTGCTAATACGTCATTGGCAGCCCGACTAAACGTTTTTTTGTCTCTATACGGAGTATTGCCCATAATATTTTCCCCTGAAGGAAAAAAGTCTGATTTCATGAGAAACTGTGACATTGACAAATTAGACGGTTTTTGAAGAAGACGGGGGTCTGCGTTTAGAAAAGAGTAGGGTTTAAATATTTTTTGTCAATTGCTCATAATGTGCTCGCAGTGTGTTTTCGCCTTTTTAGTTTTTTACAAATTTAAAAAAAAATGCATAAAACAACAATGAATTATTTGCGTTAATCTCATGCTTTAAAAAAAAAACTATTCAATCAATTGATTACACTAATTTAATACTTATTGCATCTATTTGTTTAGTGTATGACATTAAAGACCATTAAACAAACAAAGGAAAATATGTAGCTAGTGTTCCGTGATAATTTAGATACAAAAAAACAACACTTACCATATGTTTGCTTACAGCGTGTGGTGGCAGCAGTGGGCTCGGTGTGTCTCGGTCAATCTCTTGCTTGATCTCCATCGCTTCGGCAGTACTACAACTACTATTCATCAATGCTAAATCACCAGTACCGCTGCCACATATATTATTATGTACATTGTTTGTGGTGGCGATAAGCGCCGCACTAGTTCCAGTCAACATAGCTGTGCACAGATTACTGTCTGTGGTGCTCAGAACCTTTTGGCCAGAACAAACGGTTGAGGAAGCAACAACAGCTGACGTTGTCAAACTAGACGTGGCTAATGGCATTTGAGTCCGATCACTAATTTCACTTTTCACTACAACACTCGAGACGGTGGATGCGTTTGACGCGGACGTAGGACTTGGCGGAAGATGTTCCTTACAGCTTATCTCTGTGATTGCAGACGATGTGGAGAACTGTTGTTGCTTGATGGCTGACAGCTGTAAATCCAAATGCATCTTTGGAGGTTTGGACTCAGTGTCTGAAATGTCTAAGTCCATCACATCTTTGTCATCTAAAAAAAAAAAAACGTAATTAAAATAAATCAAATATTATATTATATTATATTTAAACTCTTACCATCATCGCGTTCGTCATCGCTAAGCTGTTGACGAGTTGAAAAGAATAGATCCGGCACAAACTGACGCATAATATGTTTAATCTTGGTTTTCTCTTGTTTTTGGATGCCAGTCTGTCGTTTCACGTGATGTATCAACAAATTTGCGGCATCTTCGAGTATCGATTTGTCCTTGTAGCTTAGCACAAGATGTGGACCAGCTACTTGGTCGGCAGCCACTTCTTCATTCTGCTCATGACGCTCATCGTACAGGGTTTCGATCTCATTGAAAAGACTCTTTGATCGCAGTGCTTTAATATCATTTTGCTTGAAATTGATGCCTTGGTGATCAAGCGACTTTAAATAATACTTTTCGTTTTGGTCCCGCCATTGCTTATTGAACCCCTATAAATTGTAATTTAAATATTAATATAAATCATTTAAATATTTTTAGATCTATTTACCTTTTGAGCATCCCGCCACTCTTCCTCTTTGGCCTTTAGTCTTCGCAGCACTACCGGAACTCCAACCGACGGATTCTTTTTTAAGCCCTGTACTATATCATTTGTCTTGTCACCATAGATACGACGTAGCGCACGCTGTTGAATAGTGGGTGAGTTTCCACCCAGACAGTCATCCAGTCGAAACTTAAATACCTCTTCAGCTGTCATTCTGCATAGTTTCTTTTGAATGCCTTCAAGTATACGAATTGTGGCGTTGTTTGTCTCAATCACAACGTCCAGCTCGAATCGTTCGTCTTCGCACCGATATATAATCTCCTCGTATTGGGTTTTTCGTGATGTCACAAATGTAGAATCTTCTGCCCACGTCGGAAATGACACCCATGTGTCGTTAAGCACCTCCCGGCACAGTGCCGTTCGACCAGAGCATTTTCGAACTTCAGTGGATTTGGGTAGCGCACAATAGCTGGCACCTAGTCTTTTACACGTTGACAAGTCAATTTCTTGCGCAAGATCACCCTGTGTACGTTCTTGTCGTTGCGCAGCTGCCAACGGAATTCCCTCTGTGCCACTTTGCGACCCTAGAAAATCCTGCAACCATCGTTGCAATTCCGTAAACTTTGAGAGAAACGGACTGATCATACCCAACAGTTCTGACTTTGATATTATCTCCTGATTGAATAGTGTTAGGCAGCGCAAAAAGTTGTCGTAAACCTCTGGATTGCGCAGCGCCTTGCGAACTTTGTCAAAGAATGCATAGTCGTTCAGTGAACCGTACTTGGACGCTTCGGCTAATGTAATGTCCCTGCAAATGGGCTTGTGTCGCTTTGTCGGTGGATTGACATCGCGTTCACGGCCTAATTGGCACATTGATACGTACGATGGCGATCGCTTCACCGATGCACTATTGCCGTACTTATTTTGTCCACTTGAGTTTTGCATACGATCTTTATCTCTACCACTAACGCTATTATTGCTATTGCTACCATGAAACTCTCTATCTGCAAGTGGTACTGGTGTATGTTGATAGTCACCAGTTATACCACTGTTACCACGATCTGATCGTGGAATAATATTGTTTTGAGCATTATTGTACAGTTTGGCGACGTTCGATGGTTGATGACCTAGTGACAAAGATGCACCACTATTAATTCCACTACCAGTACACATCTTCTTCGGTTGATGGTCGGGATGCGTTGACAAACCACCACCACTGCTCAGGCTTATGCTCACTGCACCGCCTTTGGTTACAAACTGTGCAGTCGATTGACTTGTAGCATCTGGCAAAAATTGACCAAATTCACGGAGTAGATCCTCTTGTTGGTCGAAAAGCTTTGCCACCTGAGTATACACTTCGGACTCGGTTAATTGTTTGCCGGGTGGCAGATTACAACTGCCTTCTTTAAGAATTTTTTGCTCCTTCTGGTAAGCATGCAAAATCTCAAGAAAACGCTTGTATTTCTCTGGCTGGTTTTGGAAACGATTCTTTATTTTATTCACGTACGAAATGGCGTGATTGAACTCGACGGGTTGATTTTGATTGCCTCCTTGTTCGGCTTGCAAGATTGTCTGATGGGCTTGAGATATATGGTGCAGCGCGTTTCCCTGGCTATTTACAGCGTCACTGATGCTGATCGACTGGTGTTGCTGCTGTTGTTGATGTTGCTGCTGGTGATGTTGTTGTTGTTGTTGTTGCTGTAGTTGTTGTTGTTGTTGTTGTTGCTGCTGCTGCTGTAGTTGTTGGTGTTGTTGATGCTGTTGTTGCTGCTGCTGGTGAACCTGCAACTGATGGGCTGAGGACGTTGAGATTGTGCGCTCACGTGCTGCTCCAAAGATTTGTGACGTCGGAGTCACCGGTGATTGCTGCTGTTGTTGTTGTTGATGCTGAATTGGTATATGCAGATTCTGTGGTGCGTTGTGTGTAATAATATTCACGCTTTGCGGCAGAGTGTGGACGAACTGGGTGGGCCCCTTGTGCGGAGAGACGGGTTGAGTTAGCTGGATGTTGCCCGAAGGCGATGGCACAGATACGGACACCTGAAAAGCGACTCCTTGATCGTTAGCCTGCACTTCAATTTTATAGCCAGGAGGAAGAAACGTATTGAAGCCTACGATCAGTTCAGGATGTCCCTAAAAATGTGTAAAAAAAACAATAAATTATTCTATAACCAAATCAAATTTTGATATTACAAATATACCTTAAACAAATTTGATACCCTTTGAATGACTCCGGGCGTATCGATGCTTTGAGACTTGAACTCCTTCATAATGTCCAAAAAGTCGTTGTACACCTGGGGTTGATTGCCAAATTTAAATTTGACCTGGTCAAGATACGACAGGGCATCTTCGACCTTAAGTCGCTGAAATTTTTCCTGTCCAGCAGTTGTTGGACCTCCACCTGGCTGTGGAGGACCCTGTGTTACAACTACATTCTGTATAGTGGGTGCTGGTGATGGTGTACCACCACCACTGTTACCTCCGTTTCCGCTTTTCTGACGCACGGAATTAACCGAATTCGAACCGGCCACAGTGCTGACCACATGCATAGGACCACTTACTGTTGTTGCTTGTGTTTGGACACCGCTTTTTACTTGACTTGTATTGCCCATGGGTGATGTATTGTACGGATAATCTATAAAATATTCACGAAATAAATATTGTGATATTTTTAATTGTTTGTTGTTGTTTATTTTTACTTACATGTTGTGTACTGCACGGTTGGTGCTGGGCCACCAATCGTGGATGCCGATACATCCGATACCGAAACATTGTTGTTGGGCTTTAGTGAATTACTTGAACCAATCTGGTATTGTATTGTGGGCCCGGTGTGTTGCTGCTGCGTGGTGAGTATGCGATGAGACCCGCTGCGGGCCCCAAATTGTACTTCATCGGCCCTCCTCTTCATCGCAAATTACATGAGTAAGTCTACAAAAAAAAAGAAATTATAGAAAATGTAAATTTTCATAATTTAAAATAAAAAACAAAGATATCGTTTATTTTATTTAAACAGGTTAAGGTTACTAGTAAACGTAATTAGAATCAACGAGATGATTTTTAAAAAAAACATGGATATTATTATTCAAACCGATAATGTGGCCACTGAAATATTTTAAAAAGTACTATTATTTCTATCAAAAACATAGTCGAGTCACTTAGAAAATATAATGCTCCACAAAAATCGATATTGTACACCGGAAAAGTGCACTGTATTAAACAAGACAGTGTATTACTACTAAAAACAAAGTCGCAATTTCCGTGAGTGATGCGATCGGCGGCATACGAGGCTATAGTGTTTTGTGTACGGTGTACACATTATTTAAACGTGAAGAGACGCATTTTCACACACACACACACCGTAAACAATAAATATATGGATATGTATTACAAAGTGCAAACTTTTAATATACATATGTACAAAATTATATATATATATATATATATATATATATATATTGCGTCGTCATGACTCTGAGAGCGGCAACGCATCACAACGCAGTGGATTTTGGTATCAAAGCCTTTGTGTTTGTTTATATGCAACAACGCGTACACTCACACACACATATAAAATTGTATTACATCACAGATCACACATGTACACACATACATTAGTTTGTATGCTTATTTACATAAGGAGCTGTACAGCACACACTCATGCGGATTGCATGCCCAGAACATAGGCATGCGCAGAATAGCAAAACAATTTCATTTCATCGTTATTGCGATTGGTGGTAGTAGTTGTGGTGTCTGGTAGGCTGACAGTATGAGTCTGTGAGTGAATGTTTGTATTTGTGTTGTTGTGCCAGTCTCTTGTTTTGTATTAATTTTTGTTTTCGACACAATAGAGATATTCCAGTGTTGCTTCTCATTGCTGACAATCACCAATACTACTCCGTTTCCAAGAATTCTAGCAGTCCAAAAAGGAATTGATTACAAAGATCCTGCTGAGTTGACGTTGTGTGTGTAACATTGCTCATGCGCACTAATAAATTGACGCACCTTACAACGCGTTACATTGAAATACAAATCGCACGAAAAACCCTTAGTTACTGATGCTGCATTTTTGTATTTTCTTTACATTGGAACGCGTTCACGTAAAGTTTAAATACGGGACGAGAACGCGAGCTACAAGGTTACTGTGCCACACATAGACGTTTAGATATGGAGAATAGACCCAAAGATATACCAGTTTTAAAAATTCATATATTAGGGTACGATTACATTGACATGCGTCTAAAAGTCTGTACGCGACATATGTCTGTATGTGCAACCAACTGCAATTGATAGCTAAGATTGCCGCACATGCCAATCTGTCTGGCCACACAGAATACAAACAGACAAATATACTCCTTCCTTCATATTGATCAAAAGAATAAATGATTCGGTGCTATTGATAACGTTTTCTTGTAGTCTATTAGGTTATAATTGGACCCTGTGCTCTTCTGACCGACGCAAGCTTAATTGCTTGTTGAAAAATAGTGCCGGTGCGCGATCTTTTCATGGTGGTGCGAATGTGAGCGCAATTGACCATCATGATCAGAGACGAAAGCAGAAATGTATACGAATTACGAACTCCTCTCACGCTTGCAATTGTGACTGTGTATGTGTGTGCATGTTTATGTGTCAGCACGAGCATTCACCATTCAGGTTTGACCTGTTTTGGTTTGTGTTTTTAGAGAGTTTTTGTCTTTTATTTTATTTGTTTGATTTTGACTGTGAGGTTTCTGTGTTTCATCGAAAAAAATCGTTTTAGTATATTTATAAAATAAATCGTACACAAAAAAAAATTACGAGCATATGCATATGAGCCAAGACAGCTCCGCCAACAATATTATGTCATAAGACATAAGCGCTAAAGTCAGAGGCTACAGTACTTTAAGTTGAGGTATTGTATTTACTCGTTAAAGACTTCGCCATACCTTTGTGTAATGAAATTCTGGAACTGGCGCTTCTGTCTCCACACCAATAAAATGTGCACTTACAATAAAATGAAATGAAATAGCAGTGATGTAAGAAGAATTGTTTTGTCCAAAAACATAAATGAGCATTTTTTTGTGATACATGTACTGTTTCATATTTTGCAGTATTACTGTTACTGAATTACACAGAGCAAATTATACCAATAATTTATACTCACGGAAATGGATACTATTTATTTATTCATACCATTTGATTTATATTCATACTTGACTATACAGTCCATTTTCGTATTACTCTGTAAATCATTAGATCGAAATACGGTCTACCAAACGGTTCGTTTATACTTTTACTCTGTCTCTCTTATTTTTGGTAAACCTGCGCGAGTGCACCGCGCTAGTAAAGATAATCGAAAATTATCTAACGCACCCTGAAACATGTACATTTGACAGGATTTTTATTTGTAGAAATAGTGTTTTTAGTGTTATTTGTATTGTAAATACAGCTTTATCGGAAACTGTATAAATAAATGGCATCCTCTTTAATAATTTTGACAAAGATTTTGGCATACAAAGACACGACGACGAAAGCATCATCGTTAATTGTCGCCATTCAATCGGTTTCAAAATTTTCTGACGCTGTGATACTATAACGTTTGTAGCACTTGCGCAATGTTGCCCCTCTTTATTCATCTAAAAATACGCAAAAATGCCGACTACGCTTCGCGCTATGAGCTAGCGGAATGACTCGAAATGCTTATTTTTGGATGTACGATACACACACGCACACAAACAGCTCATATCAGCGTCATCGATATTATACACAATTAATTGCAGCAGTGAGGCGAGCCTTTACTGATTTTAATCATTAGAAGGTAGGTAAAAATGAAGAATTATATAAGGAATAAATATATTATCATCATTTGCTCAATGTGGTATACGCTACATAATTAAGTATTTAAGGCCCTTAATAACCTTGTAGTTTACCTTTATTTGTATTGAGCAGGCTCTGCGATTCATAACCTAACAAAGTATACATCTGTTAGACCCAGAAATTTGTTAGCACTGTTAGCACAGTGCTGATCAATAGGAAATCGTATCAGTTATTGAGTTGAGAAGTTCTGTACAAGGAAATTGGAAATGTGAACAATTTAATATTTTATATACAAAAATACACAGCGCAATATAAGCAATAAGAAAAAACTTGTATTTGGGTGCAAGGCGAAGACGAACATATTTCAAAATTTCGGTAGGCAAACAAAAACACCAGGGAAAATCCATAAAACATCGCACCGCGGTGGAAACCCTTCGTTCTCCACCCGCCAACAAACAAAGGATGCTTACAGGAAAGCTCAGATAACCGGCGTGTTTGTGATGCGCGCTCTTATACTACAACTCGTCGTGTTGTTATTGTGAATGTATGTGAATGTGAATGTGCGTTCAGTGCATATACCGTTTATATTCTGTATATAATGTGGGTTAACTAATAATATTCTATATGTTTGTGACTGACATTATTTTGACGAAGTTGGGTCATAATTTATCATTACTATAATTTAATTATATGTAAATTAATTTACAAAATGTGACTGATGCGCAGCATCAATAGCGTAATACGAACTACCACAACAGGGTGGTGTTATCGGGAGCAATTGATAAGTTGAGGTCGGCAAGTTCAGCGATTGACCTGACGTTTTTAACTTATATCGCCAATCGTTGCGTATACGTACATCTTGACTCTAGTTTTTCGAGTTGACTTGATGGCAACATAGTCGTAATATTGCCGATAAGGACGTTTTGGACAAATATAACGGTGTATACAAAGTTTTTCTCGGACAATAATAAAATGGCTTTATGCAGTGTTTCTTTTGGAATTATTCGAAAGTCTCTAAACATCTTTTATACCAGCAGTATGCTACTAGTGTGCAAAAGATATCTAACTACTTAAAATCTACTAAAAAAAAAATTGTCATTTTTCTTGAACTACCACAGAAGAGTAATTCAAAATTAATATAAAAAGTATACTTTGGGCAATTTTTTATATAAATCATATTAAAAAAAGATAAATATGATTGATTACAAACAAAAACATATATAATTTGATTGTATTGGCGAGCTCCAACTAAAATGGAAACACTAACATTTTGACGTTCCAAGAGGCTTGCTCCATACAAATTGCAAACATAAATGCAAACAAGTCCCTTTTCGAACCTCAATTTTTACACAAAAAATAGCGGTGTGAATTTCGACAGTAAAAATATATTTAAATAATGTATATTCTTTTCTAGAATGAATAAAAGTTTTACTTTTGTTGAAGTTAAAAACTGCTCCCACAATATTTCAAATTTTCATTTTTATTTATTCTCACTGATCTTAAAGTAACTTGTTCTTCAGTTTTTTTAAACTTAAACCCACGGTAGTTAAAAAAATGAAAGAAGAAAAAAATGCTTAAGGTAGATCATTACGTTACCTTTTTAAAAGTTATACAAAAATTGCTCTCCAACAATAATATGTGCTCCTAAAATAAATATCGTGCACCAAAAACAAAATAATTGTGGTCCTAAAATAAAATAATGTGCACCTTAAAATAACAGTGTTCACGAAAAAAACGCTCCAAAAACAAAAATGACTAACCAGAAGGTATATTCTGACCAAATAAAAGAGCTTTTGTTCTTTTTATAACAATACGCGAAGCGCAAAAAGTTAAGCCCACGCTTGCGTAGCCCCGTTTGGGGGCACATTCTTATATAATTATATTAGGAGCACATTTTTGATTTTTTAGGTGAACAACTTATATTTTTTTGGTGGTATATTTTCAATTATTTTGTGGACCATATTGAATAATATAGAGTAAGCTAAATTTGATGCTGTTTTAAAATAATTACAATATTAGACTTAGGCACCCTAATGATGCCAGAGGATACCGTAAATGTAGACAAAGAATAGAAAATGTCAAAACATAATGCAAATACAAAGGTTTAATTAAATAATTTGTCTCTCCGTCTCTTGGTAAAGGACAAACAAAATTTTGACATAACCATGGCCATACATTTTTTAAAATACACTCAAAGACACCTACTCGTGTTATGACAATGTGATAAAAATTGCGGGTAGGGTACGTTTCACCTACTCTCATTTTATCGCCTACGTTTCGTCTACTGATTTTTCATCTACTATCGTTTCACCTACACGTCATTTCATGCAAAAAACTAGCAAAAAACAAGCAAAAAACAAGCAAAAAACAGTCGATGAAATTCACACGACATGAAAAAACAAGTAGGCGAAACGGCA
>JAAAKO020064031.1:0-10035 GCA_010015015.2 Bolitophila cinerea | reverse complement strand
ATTGCACGCACATTTAAATCCTATTATAAATTGATGCGATGATCAGCTGCGTAGTCACTGATTTCTTATTACCTCTTATTAAATCTCTGATCAAAAGTCGAGGCATATTCACTCCCGTAATAAGGTGTACAAACAATGGACAATACGGAATAGTCGCAAATATTAGTAGTAATAATGCAAATATATAGAATATTTTTACAAATACAGCTCCCCCTCCAAATAAAAAAAAAGTGAAATTATTTGCGGCATTCGATTGACCCTTTTTTTTGACCACAAATGACCATCAACAATTTTGATGGACCACCCTCGGCTCAAAAGTTATTCCGAAAAAGGTTAAAGGTTAAATGGAATTAAAATAAAAAGAAATACGGCATTCGATTGAACATTTTTTGACCTCAAATGACCTTCAACAACTTTGATTGGCCACCATCGATTCAAAAGTTATTCTGCTAAATGAATGGGTTAATGGTCATTTGTGTTCAAAAAATAGTCAATCGAATGCCGAAAAAATCTGTTTTTCCTATTTGGGTGATGAAAACGTAAAAACGTGAAGTTGGCCCCCGAATTTATTTTCGGAATAACTTTTGAACTGATTGTCAATCAAAGTTTTTGGTGGTTCACGGAGCTTAATTTAAAGCCTATTTTCGCAAAGATTCATAATATTTTCATAATAATATCGAAAATATTTTATATATTATGAATACTTATAAGAATTCATAAATCATAATTCATAAATCATAAATCATAAAAAATAACTTAAATAAGAAAAATTGAGAATATCAAAAAAACATTAATATTAAAAAAATAACGAATAACGGCGAATACTTTAGCGAATATCAAAATATACAATTTTCATGTAATAACTTTTAGAATTTGATTATCATTTTTTTTTATTTTTTATTTTAAATCCTAATAGTTACATTAAAGGTATGTAGCCCGTTTGGTCGAAAGTCGTTTGGCCGAATGCGAATGCCGTTTGGCGGAAAGCCGTTTGGCCGAAAGAGAAATTTAGCCGAAAGTCATTTGGCCGAAAGGAAATTTAGCCGAATAAACCATTTAGTCAAAAGGTCCGTTTAGCCAATAGGTCGTTAAGCGTCGCTTTGCTACCAGCAAAAACTAACTTATATACGAATAAGTCCATTACATTTTGTAGAATTTTGGAATAATCAAGCTTTTAGAGCGCTTCCGCGTGCTTTTCTTTTGGCGCTTCACGGCGATTTTATTAAAATAACAAAAATAAATTAAGTGAACATAATATTAAAATGCAAAAGTGCGGATGTTCCAAGTGCAGTTTTTCATTTTTATTCATGCATAGTACAATGATCAATATATAAAATATGTATAGAAGAAAATAAATCATTTAGCTAAATGACCAATCGGCTAATCGGTCATTTGGCTAAATTGCTATTCGGCTAGTTGGCCATTCGGCTAATTAACCATACGGCTAAATGGCTATTCAGCCAAATGGCTCATTCATCTAAACGGCCATGCAACTAAACATTCATTTAGCCAAACGGCCATTCGTATAAACGGCAATTGGGCTAAACAACTATTCGGCTAATCGGCTATTTGGCTAAATGGTCTTTCGGCTAAAAGGCCATTCGTATAAACGGCCAATCGGTGAAACGGCCATTCGGCAAAATGGCCATTCGGCTAAACGGCCATTCGCCTAATCTGCCATTCAACTAAATATCTATTCGGCTAAACGGCCATTCGGCTAATCGGCTATATGGCTATTCGGCTAAATGTCCGTTTGGCTAAACGGCAATTCGGCTAAATGGCCCTTCAACTAAACGGCCATTCGGCTAAATGGCCATCCAGCGAAACGGCCATACGGCGAAACGTCCATTTGGCAAAACAGCCATTCAGCCAAATGGCTCATTCGGCGAAATGGCTCATTCGGCGAAATGGCATTCGGTCAAGTGGCATTCGACCAAAGGCTATCGGCTAAATGGGATTGTACAATATTAAAGCAACGGACAAATAAACTATAGGCAATTTTAGGATTTTTTTGGAAATTTTAGGATTTTTTTGGTAATTTTAGGTAATTTTGATTTAAGATTGAATTTAAAATTCATGTGGCAGATCTGCCGAGTGATGGGTCAGTTTTCCAGGTTTTCTTACGATGTTAGGTTGCTTTAATATAATATATATTTTTGGTAACTTCAATTGTTAACAGTTTTATAAATATTGATATTATAAATCCAAGTTACTTTTTAATTCATCTTTAATTTTTTATCAATTTTTGATGATTTTTTTTACTAATCATTTAATATTGATTTTAACCTTGCACTTATAAATATAAGAGAAGTTTATAGGTATAAAGGTATTTTTTTAGCCCAAAACGCACCAGTTTATTTTCCCAAAAAAATAGAAGAAAAAAAACAAGTTACATGGTTCTATCATTGCACGGAAGAGATGGTCCTGCACGTATTTCTTCACCTCTTGGAAGCATGATTTAAATAAAAAGAATATATATAAATATATAATATATAGTACTGGTTTAATTGATGATAAAAATTTCAGTTTATATACTTTTTCTTGTTTCTAAAATTGTTTAAAATTTTTATAGTAAGGGTTCTATCCCTTTTGGTTTTTATTATTAAAAAGAACAAATAAACCCTCTTCTACCTTTTTGGGAAGTGGTGCTAAAATATAATGAGCAGTTTTAATCAAGGAACGCATCTTTAAAAAGATCCCTACACATAAAAAAAACAGATTTTCGTCTGCATATTAGGACCATTCTATCGTTTTAATGTTGCAGATATATTTTATTTAAAATCATATATTTTATGAAAAATATAAATTTCTCCTAAAACGTAAGAGTTTAAAGTTTAATCTTTAAACAATAAAATATACAAAATGAAAGAGTTTCAATATAAAAAAAATAATATTTTTACAACTATACGCTTCTACATACATTCACTTTTGATGCAAAACGACAAAGGCACGTACGTACACATATAAAATTGATATGCATTTCAAAAGAGAGCATGTCCCTTAATTTGAATAAAATCAATCAAGGCAAACGGCATAATCATCCCGGTCCAACTACGTTTGTTTACAGTCACCTTTGTACATATATATACGTGTATATACTGAATATTTCAATGGCCCAGAGAGACACGTCAAATGCTGCGACGCATTATCTTTAACGATTACAGCATCCCAAAATACCCAAATGAATATTTAATTTTTCCATTTTCAAAATACACACTAGGGAATGCGGAAATGCGGTACGCGATATATAGAGAAATGTTCTTTGTGCGCATATATTCACACAGACAGAACTTTATATTGAAACAACGGAGACTTTTGAATGTGTTCTATATTTATGTTGGTGAGTTTTATGTATATTTGTATACACACGGAATAATGGAGAGAATCGAGGAACGTGAGCACAAGAATTCAAGTCTGTAAACTAAGTTGTACTGACTGACCGACAAATAAAATGATAAGTTAGCCCAATTTTTATTCACAATAAAAAAATACATCAATTTCAAATGATCTCAGATATAATAGCGTTATATTGAGTATCCTTTTTTGAATTTTTAGATTTAATAGTATTATTATTATTATTATTATATTTATTTATTGTTTTCAGAAAAGGCATATTTGCCATACAAAGTCCCCCAAAAAACATGTTATACATATATCTTACATACTATTACAGTGTATCTATAAACTATAAATACTAAAACTAAATCTAAATCTAAAAATACTAGAAGAAAAAAAAAATATACCAACAAAAAAATAATATTGTCCCAAAAGTAAATGTTGTGTCCAAAATAAATGTCAAAAATAAAAAACAAAATTTACGTTATCAAACGTTTTTGGGTAGAAAATTGAAACCCTGTGAAAATACATTTGTCTTGGTAACAATAATTTATTCATAGTATAACAAAAAAATAATGGAAAAACAAACAATTTTATAATAATTGTATAAAATTTACCTCTTAAAAAATATTTTGCAATTTAAATTTGAATGTACCCCGTTAGGCCGAATTTCATCAGGCCGAATGGTCCATCAGGTCAATTTTGCCGAAGTAATATACGTTTTGGGATGGTTACTTTTCAAGACCCTTAAAACAATTTTTCATTTCAATCCAACTAGTTATATGCCAATAAACCTGATGGGAATATTTATAGAGGAAGTCATATATTTTATGGAAGTGTGAATATTTAGGGAAGAAGTCACTATTCTGGATTTTTCAAAGACACTTATTAAATAATATACACATACGCAGTTTTAGGTTTATATTTGTGCTCGTGCATGGACTTTATTGGACTATCAGTATATGATGATCGTTTGCCGATCGTGCATTCAATAACATTATATTGGGCTGTTCAACTAGTTCAAGGAACGGATATGAAAAAAACTGATTTTAAGTTGTAAAAATGTCTTTTTTAGTATAATCTCCCTCAACCTCAATACACTTATACCAACGATTCCTTAATTTATGAATATCATCTTTGTAGTGATTTTTCGGAAAGTCTGCAAAATACCACTCTACTGCAGCTGCTACCTCTTCCTTTGCTGAAAATCGTTTTCCACGCAAGATTTTTTTGAGGTGTAAGAAGAGCACAAGAAAGCTAAATCTGACGATTTTAGCGATGCTTTTTTAAGCTGTGTGGGGATGTGCATTTTCCTTATAAAAAAAATAAACCTGGCCTTTTTTACGATTATTTGCATTTAATTGGTTCAAAAGTTACAATTGTAATCCTCGTTTATTGTTTTACCAGTTTGGAGATAATCCACGGACAAAATAACTCTGGCATTCCAAAAAAACAGATGCTAAGCTCCTTTGCCAATATCTGAACACGAACTCCTCGGAGGCTAAGAGCCGGGTTCACACCACTTCATAGCTTCTTGTTTTCATTTAGGATCATGGTGGTAGACCCAAGTCTAGTGATGAAACGACTCACAAAATTCTTTTTATCGTTAAACGTTTTATACAAACCATTGTTTTTTAAGGAGCAGACTCATCTAAAACATTTATCATATCGAAATGAATTTCCATAGTCTTTAAATCTTTTTTTACAAAGATTTTTATAACTGCACGATTTTCATTTTTTGCATAATTAATTTTAATTTTACTATTACCGAATAGATGGCTCTCCGCGAGCTTATTGAACAGTCTAGTGTAGACAACAGAGAGATGATCAAATTAGTATTTCAATATATAACAGTCACAAAATTTGGAGAGATGACATAAGGCCAATGGACATAAAGCCCATGGGCCTTATATCCGAAACGAAACGGACATAAATCCCATGGGCCTTATGTCCGTTTTGACATGGGCTTTATGTCTCTTTCAACCAGACATAAAGCCCATGGGCCTAATTTAGAGATTTCAGAATCAGTTTTGAGATTCAAAACTTCAAAAACCAAAAAGGTTTTTTTCTGGAAAGCTTTTACGGTTTTCCATTCTCTAGTAAATTATATTCTACTTTCTGCTATTCTTTCACTTGTGTTTTGCTACCATTCTGCTTGTTTTTTGCTTCGTAAAATAAAAGCATATAATAATTGCAAGAAAACAAGTGAAAGACAAGCAATTCTTTCAGAAACAGTATTAAGATATAGCGCGCAGCAGCTAGCATTTTATTTTATAGAAAACAAATACAGAAAAATTGTATTAAATTATAAGCATAAACCTACAAGTATATAACTAAAAATAATAAAAAGTAATTTATCACGAAATTTTAAAATAGAAGCAATATGGCTCAAAAAGTTGGATTTTCTGTAAAGTTATCCAATTTTTTTTTCTTTCAAACAGTCATAACGCATGTCCATTTCATAATGACATAAATCCCATTAGGTCCATGGGATTTATGTCCGTATGCAAAAGACATAAAGCACATTGGTTTATGTCTGTTTTTGGGCTTTATGCCCGGTTCGTTTCGTATATAAGGCCCATGGGCCTAATGTCCGTTTCAACAAGACATAAAGACCATGGGCCTTATGTCCGTAACCTTATGACATCCCACCCAAAACTTTATTTAAAAGAGATATCCTTAAGCCTTAAAAAATAAATTTCATCCCAATTTTAACAGCATTATGCGGAGAATATCACATCTAATGGATTATTGATCATTTGGCCTTAGCTCATTTGTCATAATGGCTTTTTAGTCCTGATGGTTCATTCGGCCTGATGACATTCGATCTAATAGCTTTTGACCTAATGGGTTATTCAGTCTAATGGGTCATTCGGCCTGATGACATTTGGCCTATGGCTCATGTAGCCTGATAACATTCTGCCTTATGTCATATTCGGCCTTATAGCTCATCTGTCATAATGTCTCTTTAGCCCTGGTACTTCTTTCGGCCGGATGACATTCGACCTAATGGCTTTCGGCCTAATGGGTTATTTGGCCTGATGACATTTGGCCTATTGGCTCATTTAGCCTGATGACATTTGGCCTAATGGCTTAATCGGCCTAATGGCTTATTCGGCCTGATGATATTCGGCCGAATGGCTCACAAACCGTTTTATTTCGATACTAATATAACTCCATCTTTTAAAATAGGTATGCGACGTATACAGTACTTAAAAGTACAATTAAATCAGGTACCTTTCCAAAAACTAAATATTTAATTAAAATCCAACTTAATTATTAAACGTATTTATGGAACTTGGCACGTGTATAGTATATAATATCTATTTAATTAAACATTTCCTAAATAATATAGTAATATATGTCTATAGATACGTAAAGTAGATATATACAGTAATTGCCATTTCATATGAAACTTATACGGTACTTTTCCGTTTTCAACGGTAATTGCAGGTTCATACATCGTGACACCCGGCCCGCACCCCTCATACACTGCCGGATGCTGAGCGACAAAGCGACCATTGAGTCATCGGAGACACCGGATCACCGTTCCGAGGCACGTCTGCGCATCGATCCGAAAGTTTTGGTTTTCGTTGAGACAACATATTCGCGACTGGGACGTGACATCGCCGAGCTGCTGGTATACAATCGAATCAAGTAAGTTGTCGTCGCTTTCGTTCCTCATCCTCATCCTCACTCCTCAATTGCTCGTTTCCGCACGTGTATCTCCGCCCGCCGCGCCGCGCGCGCCGGTGTTTTCATTGTGTCTGAGTGTGTGCGTTTTAACGAATTGGGCGAGCAACCCTTATTTATTCTGCAAAAGAGCGCCCGGTGCACACAGCAGACATATATATACATACATATATTGTATATATATAACGCCTCTGTGAGTTGTGTGTTATGTGAGCATGCAGTTTTAATTAGGCAAACACTGGATTTAATTGCAATGCAATCGTCATAATGCGACGGTCTTTTGTTTGATTCGTTTTTATTAGTTGAAGAATACTCATTAAAAATATTGTACGAGCACGTTTTTTTATAGAGAATATGCCATAAAACAATTGCCCAAATAACAAAAAACTATTAATTGCCTGAGAATATTATTTTTATTATGAAAAATGTTTTTATAGTATTTGGGTCATTGTATTCCAAGCAATTGTCGTTTCACTCTATTTCGGGCCATGGTTATTTGGAAAAACGATTTAGTTTTTGTTATAATACCTAAAGGTAATTTAAAAATTTTCACTGAGCATTTTACAGAGGAGAGATTCAAAATAACCTATTCGGCCAAACGGCAAATCGGCTATACGGTCATTCGGATAAACAGCTCATTTGGCGAAATGACCA
The DNA here is from genome assembly GCA_010015015.2 of Bolitophila cinerea. NCBI lineage: Eukaryota > Metazoa > Arthropoda > Insecta > Diptera > Mycetophilidae > Bolitophila > Bolitophila cinerea. Next base: position 2,352 of record JAAAKO020064031.1, on the reverse strand, counting down.
TTCGGTTAAACGATGATTCAAGTAAACAGCTCATTCGGTCAAGCGGCATTCGGCCAAACGGCTAATTCTGCCAAAAGGCTTTCGGCCAAACGGTGTACCGTCTTGTTAGTTGGTCAAAGTTAATTATTCTTTATTTAATATTTTATTTTACTTACAATTGCAGAAATTTAATAATTAAAACAAAATGGCTGTCATTTTATAATCAAAAATAATATATTTATGGTAAAACTATTAGACTTTGTCGTTTTTTTAACATCACTCCCGTAATGTAGTGTACAAACCTTGGATAATACCGGACGGATCCGATATTAATATTAATGCAAATGTCTAAAATATTTTTCCAATTTTGTAATTGAAAGTCTATATTTGCGTTTATTAATAATATTATGAAAATAAATTTAAAATACTACGAATACTATAGGAAATATAATATAATATATTATATATTCATAATATCGAAAGTATTTTTACAAATACTACGATTTTTTACTAAAAACTATCAAGAATATCCCAATTATCTGAGAATATTTTGTATACTTATACAAATATTTAAAAACAACCAAAAAAATCCGCTTACTTTAATTGTATATACGCGAATATCAGAAAAAAAATATTAAAAAAACGAATACCGGCGAATACGATAGCGAATAATATTTTTTTAGGTAATATTTTTAAGAATTTGATAAGGGGCCGTCTATATATTACGTAACTTCTTATCGTAACACAACCGTAAAAATGTTGTAGATGCCCCTCTTAAAATTACGTAACAAAACCCTTAACTCTTGACCACCCCCTTAAAAAAAATCGAAAATGTCTAAAATGTAAAAGTCGTAAAAAAACATTTTATTTTGCAATTTTATACGTATAAATTATAATTTTATTTTGCTCAACAAACACCCCTCCCCCTAAGGTAGGATATGTTTTCTTTTTAAGGTTGAGAAATATGTCCTCTATCTTTTTTCAATTTAAGGCAACGTTTCCTCTTTCCGTCGTTTTAACATATTTTTTGTGATAAGTTTACTTTTTTGTACCTTCGCTTTTTTTAATATTCATAATTTATCTAATATTAGCGATATTTTTGATATAGGTATTTTTTATAATATTCGGAAATTATTTTTTTCTATAATAATACATTTTAAATTTGCGGATATTTGCAGTTTTTTTTTGTTTAGGTTTTAAGTATACATAATATTCTCAAGCATTTGTAATATTCTTGATATTTTATATAAAAATTTAATATTTTAATATTGTCAAATAAAAATTAAAAATAAATATTTCTATATTATTAATATTTCCTATATTCTAAATTATGTTTCATAATATTATGAATATTCGATAATATATACTTTTAATTACTGTATTACTAAAAATATTTTAAATATTTTGCAATATTACTAATAATATTTTCGATTATCCGGAATTTTCCAATGTTTGTACACTATATTATGGGAATGAATATGCAACGGTTTCTTTTAACTTGCAATTCTATCGATATATTTTTTTAAATCTTCAATACTACTAGGCCTTGAATGAAAATTCCTGCTATTTTAAATTCAATCTAATGACAAAAATAATTATAATTGTAATCTAATCTAATCTAAATTTGAATTATTGTACTCTTCTCGCTTCGCGACCATCTGACAACCCTACAGCCCCCCCTCCTCACCTTTACACATCCCCCATAGAACGTTAGATAATAATGGACGGCCCCTAATTATACGATCTTCTATATTTTCTAAATTAGTGTATTAATGATTTGTATTGGGCTTGGATTTATATTTATCTATTATTTACGGTTGGTATTAAATACCGATTTTTGATTTTCAGTTTTCCGGGTCCAAATATCGAGCGCGACAATTTTACTTTAAATATTCGTAAAATATTTTCGAATACACGAATACTGAAAATATTTTCGATTACTCAATATATTAAGGAATATGCATAATAATACGCGAATTTTAGACCAAAAAAAAAAAAACGATAATATTAATTGCAAATACTATAATTTTAATTTTATCAATTTCAAAACTGGAATTATATAAAATCAATTTAAAAATATTTATTATTATTTGCAAATATGAATATATTTGAGAATATTGAAAATATTAAAAATGATTTCGCTAACTTAAAAAATATATTTTATATTACGAAATATAAAAAATATTTTAAATATTAATATTAATTTATAATACGGTATTCCACACAGTGCTCCTCAAGCAAAATGGATCCAAAAACTGCTTGGATAGGTTTGTACGTGACTATTTATTGATTCCAAAACTACTTTCCGTGAAATCATAGCTGATATATTTCATAAATGCTTTTTTCCATACATTATGTAATATAGTAACTAAA
>JAAAKO020064020.1:0-10035 GCA_010015015.2 Bolitophila cinerea | reverse complement strand
GTATTAACATATATGTATTTTCTCGCATATATGCAATTGGATATTCTGTTTGAAAGCGCATGGTCTTTGATTCGGTACAGTTGAAGTCAGGTGTGAAGTGGGTTAACCACAGTGATCGCTAACTTTTGAGGTTATGTGTGTTAAGGTGTTAAGTATTCGGTACCCTGAATAGCCTAAGTGCATTACAATTAGACGATGATGATGATCGAATGTCTAATAAGTTGAGTATTACGAAGTTCTGAGATAGTTTTGATCAAGGTGATATTATCACTTTTTATCATCTACACTGATATGTGTTATGTTGTGATAAGAAAAATTAAAATAAAAAATAATAATATAATAAACACATTCAAACCTCAAATTAAAGTCGATAATTAGTTGATCTTAAAGAATATTTGTTTACTCGATCGGTTCATTATGCTATATACAATGATCGTTTATAAAATCTATTTTCTTAGTGATCACAAGCTAGAATATGTATAGCATATCAAATTGGTGTTCTCTTTTTGTGACCCTGTCTAGCGATCGATCGATAAGTCAACATCACCTAATGCCAAACTGAATAAATTCATAGCACCATTTCGAATATCTGTCAAAAAAAACATAAAAGTATAACTACAGAAAACATCATCGGTAAATGCTAAAAATGTACCTCCACAATTTAATAAAACCAAATTTAGACTTCTAAAACCCAATTGAATGATCGCTCGATCGAACTTATATCCAAACGGTTTTGAATGCCATATCCTACTGACACCAATACACACAATAAAAAGCTGTGCTATCTCTCGATCGTGATCTTGTACTTGACAAATAGTGCGATCGCACACATTTTCATCCAACTGTCGTCGTCAAAAGCGCAACCAACTAATCCGCGATCACAAAATGCAACAACAACTATTCACGATACACATCTATGCGCGCTCGTGCAATTTCAAGCTGTATACATATAGCTTATAGCGAATTAATTATAATTCACATATGTTTGGTTCTTAGCCAGCGTTTGCATAAATATATGATAAAGTACAAACGGATATTGATATTCATTTAATAATGTTATTACTTAATTTTTTCCTGTAGGCAAGTGTGTGCTTTGCCTTATGCGCGTGTGTGGCTCTCGTCTCGGGCCAGTTCTTCGGCAATGGATTCGGTCGCAACAATCAGTTTGGCTATAATGCGGCCATCACCGGAGACTTTGGCGGACCAACGGCGTTTGGCGGCAGCTTTGGGGCACCCAGCGTTCGGGATCCACGACAGAACCGAGGTAATTGATAATACTTTTATAAATATTATTTCTTTATCTAGGTAGACTAATACACTTGATTAAAGCTATAGATTGTTACTATATTTTTTACAACTTTTATAAAAGTCACGATCGCTACTGCACTTTTTTATGTAAAAATATAAAATGTATTTATGTGTATCACTGCAGCAGCATTATGTGTGTCATATGCAAATCACATTTATACGACTTTAATTCCGATTGATTGTGATGGATTTCGTGTACTGATTTATTAGCGTAAATGCATATGGCACTTTAGTATATAACTGTATATCAAGTTTATAGTGTTTTTTTTGTGGTGTGCCTATGCCATGAAGGAACATATGTATGTGTGTTACGTTCTCAGAATTAGTTGGAAACTACAGTGCAATATGCGCTAATTGTCCGCGTCGTACGCACTGCGCCACACATAAATAATGCCTACTCATATTCGCAGATAGCGAGCCCGATCGCCGACCGCCATGCATTTATTTCGAAAGCTCTCGTTAAGTGCCCGGCAATCATTTTATATGGATTGCGCCAATGCGCACATATGGTAATTTATAAGAGAGACACATTCGACATAATATGTAAGATTATGTATAATTGCTGGGGTTGTGTACTGCAATGAGGACCAAGATGGCAAAGTTTAGCCTTTATTTTATATTTTAGAGGTCACCAATTGATGAATGGAATATATTTTGGTAAACACATGATTTAAACAAATTTGATGATAAAGTTAGAAGCTGAGCAATAAAAATTGATGTATTTCAGAAAAAATATGAAACCGCTGTCACCAATTGTTGACTTTTTTTAAAAATATTTTTGAGACTGGTTGATTTGAGATGAAGAAATGCAAATTATACCAGATATGCTGAACAAAAGCTTCTAGAGAAACCATGTGCATACGAGACAATTCTTTTGCAACACGCCATTTTTGTGGTCGACCAGATAAAAGTACTGTCTGAGAAGCCTATAGTCGACAAGCTATTTGCAGCCGATAGCTGATCATCCTTACAAGCCAATATCTCAGGCAAAAATTACTATCCGTAATCCAATGTGAAGTAGAGGAGAGAAACATTGCGAAAAGGATCTGTTTACGTCAAAAACATTACTAAATATGTGTGAGAAAAATCCCTCGATTCGACTATAGATTGGTCTGAGCCACTTCCGCTGCACTACAGGGTATACCAAATGTATATTTACATTATATCAAATTCTCCATTAGGTCGAGGAAAGAAGATGAAGCTAAACTCTAGAAGCTGTAATGATCTACAGATAAACATATATCAGATAAACCACCATGTTGATATTGATTGTATTTAACCGCTGTCACCAATTGCTCAATTGTATGAATATGATTGATGATATTTTAATACAGTCCGAAAAATGTTCACCACAACCAACTTTTCATGGGTTAGATTAATTGGTCACGTTTGTCAAAACATCAATAATATTTCCACTTTAAAATCCAAAATCAAAACAAGGCTTTTTTAAATAAATCCAAGGAAATTTTGCAACGCTGCGCTGCCGTTACATCCAAACACTGTGTTATTAGACTTCCACCAGTGCACCGCTGTCACCACTGCTACTAACCATAAATCGTCAAACACAATTGCGTCCGTACGTCGTTTTCCCCGGCTGCTGTCCAACTGCGACGCTCCCGCAATTAATCAACTTGCAAACGACATTATTTTATGTGTGCACATCGACGCCTAATCACATCGCGTCAATCACCTGCTGGCTCAAAAGCGCGACTATAACCTTTTTACGTGAAATATGTAATGTATATCGCGTTGCGTCGCGTGCGTGCGCGTTTATTATGAAATGCCGCGAGCGCAAAACGGCCGCATAAATGACAGGACACGTTAAGTACACAATCAATTACACATGTACGAGCTACGTGCTTTAAAATGAGTATAGTATATGATATGCATTGGTGTGAAATGCGGCTGTGCTGTGCAGTACAACGCGTAGGTGCAATACTGTGTCGCGTGTGCGCACACGTACAACCGACACGCACACGCAAAGACAAGATTAATAGCACTGATTAATTTGAGCTAATGAAATGGTGCGTTCATTGAGCGCGTTTAGACACCTATCGAACAGTGCGCGCATTTCAAGAATTAAGACGTTAGAATAATTGCGGGTTGCCAATGCACAGGTATTTTGAATAATTTCCCTTGTTTGTGTCGTTCGGGGACGTGGGTTTTCTGGCGAATATTACCTAACGCACGTGTATGCGCGCAGAGATAAATTATGTGCGCGCTCGCGAGAATCGCTTCGTTGCACACGCGGTGGCGCGCGCACACTGTGGTATTTCACGTAAAACATACAAAAATATATTAAAAAAACAACTTATTTGATATTACTTAAAAACATAGATTTTTTTTAAAACAAAAATATAAAAGTATTTTAAAACATTTTAATATCCTTTTTAATATAAAATTCAATTATATTTTTTGTAAAGCCAAAAAGTACCAAAAAGAAAATTTAAATTAAAAATATATAATAAAATATTTAAAAACACCAATGTTTTTAAATTTACAATTTTTAAAAGCTTTATATAGTTGGTATAAAAAAAATATACATATTTTGAAAAATAATGTTTAATTTAAATAAAAATCCTAATTTTGAAAAATATAACTAAAAAACCTTTTTTATTTTTTTTTGTTTTTAACAAACTTATTTAATGCATTTTTATTTTAATAATTTAAACAATTATTTATTTTTAGAATAATTTTAAAGATATATTTAACACTATTATTTAATTTTAAAATGAAGTTATTACTTGTTTAGATTTAAATCCTTTACTTTTGAACTGTTTAAAAACATTAAAAAATTAAGAACACTCAAGAAAAATGGTTTAATTCAATAATATATATTTTCAATTTTTAAATATATTTTTGGTTCCATACAATATATACATATAATATTTTTGGTTCAAGTAAAAACTATTTAAAAAATAAAATCCTAATTATTTAATTCAAATTTACAAAAAAAATATTACTCCAAGAAACAACCTTCAAAAAGGAATATAATTTAAAAAATACCATAGTTATTATTATTATAAAAAAAAAACATTTCAGTTTTTTTAAATCGCTCAGAAAACATTTTTATTATTAAGAAAAATATGAATTTATTTTAAATATACCTTCAAATTTAAAAAAATGTATTTTATTTTTAATAAACATTGAACATATTTTTAATTTCAGGACCCGTTGTTTTCCCCGATCCACCAGCGGACGGCCCTGTCGAGTCTAGCGGTGTGGTGGTCGGAGCTTCTGGCTTCGGATTTGTTCCCCCCGGCGGCCAGATCGCCGGCCAGCACAACAGTAAGCGATAAGATACTACTCTGCCACAAGAACAACACCACCCCTCTAAGACACACATACACACCACCACAAACCCAGAACACCTCCAAAAGCATACACATGGCTTAAACTAAATAGCAACTAAGGGCAACCAACACAGACACACATACACACACACACATACGATCCAGCGGCTGTCGGCGTTTGGCACCATTCGAAATGGTCCAACTTCAGGTCGTTGTATACCCCAACACACATATACACTTGCAAAATTATTTATAATACACCCCAACCGATAATAATTCTAGTTTATGTACAAAAAATTAATACAACAACAAAATAATCTGAGTGAATGTGCGCGCGCGTATATATGTTGAATGTCTCTATATATATAGGTACAATTTATGTGCAGTCTCTGTACATAATTAATAATTTTAATTTTAAACATTGTATAATAATAAATTATTTATAATATTGTGTAAAATAAACATGTAATTAAGTAACCGTTTTTTCTGTAGTATAGTAGTTGTTCGCGTTTAGTATAGTTTTGTTGCTGTTTGACTGTTTTGTGTGTATTTTAATATACGTTTAAATTGAATATAATGATAAATACTAAAAAAGGAGGTGAACACATCGAAAAGTACACTTTGCATTTGCGTGGTTTGCACACAGAAACACACTCACACACACATATGGAAAAATCATTAAATTATATGTATAAACGAGAACATGCACTATGTTTACTCAAAGGAGAATGCACACGACCGACGCGACGCTGGCCGACGCGACGCTCGACGGTAATAAGTGTATGCTCATAAAGTAGCCACTGAGCATTAAATCATAAACACATACATTAGAAGCTCTTATACAGAATTGCATGTATTCGTATGTGCTCATGGAATAAGAGTATCGATGTGTGTATGAGTGAGTGCAGTCAAGCGCAAATAGTCTAACATTAAAAAATGTGTTAAATAATTTAATGATTTTTCGAAACAAATGCACAAATGCACAAATGTTTAATAATGCACGGTAAACACAGACATACACCTAACATAAAGAACAAATATATTTATATATTATATATATATATGTGTGTAGCAATGCCGGTAGCACAATGTATACGCTTTTATATGTTTATTAATATATGGTCTAAGTTTAAGAGCATGAGAGGCTACAGCAGCAGCATGATTACATTATATATCCTATATGCTATTTTATATTGTCTGTACTAAAAAACCCAGTGTTTTCGCAATGTGGTACAGGCGCACTTATCCATTTACTATATTTCTAAATGTATATATATATATATATGTTATTTATATGTTATGCTTATACGTGCGCCGATGCCCCGCCTACTAACTTTTGTGTAAGTTATAGGTTGTGACTTCGCGGACCAGCAGTCCTATGCTGGACCAACCCAAAAATATTTACTTATCTCAATTCAATTTCAACAGAGGACACATGGTTTTTTTATGTTATACAACTCGTACTTTTTATACAACTGAATATTCAAATTGATTGGGTTAGTCTAATATACAGAGTGTCCTATATCTTTTAATTTTAAACTGTCGTAAGCGGATTGATGTAACCGCGGCACTGCAGATCCTAAGGCAATTGAAGATAAAAGTGTGTTTGAGATGCCTTCAATCCCAAATAGAGTCAACCCAAATTGAGTCAACCCAAATAGTGTCAACCCAAATAGAGTCAAGCACAAATACCATAAATGTAAAAAACAAGAGAAACCTTTTACTTTAGTTATATGTTCAATTTATCTAGAAAGTTTTTCCGGGATTTCAAAAAAGAATTTTCATTGATTTAAGATGATATTTTAGAATTTTAATAAATAAGTCCATTCCGGATTTTACGATAAAAATAAATTGAACTCGAGTAAAAGTCGTTAAACATGCAATTATTAAATACGAGCCGGAATTGATATAATTTTCAAAAAACGCCTTTTTACCATTATGGCAGCGCAATAGCATCTCAAAATCTAATAAAATGTAAATTTTTAAAACTACTGGAAAATATTTTAGGTAGTGCACAAGATGACTGTACAGTGTAAGATAATTTTTGGGCTAAGGACATTAAAAGAGGCTATTTTTGTAGCAAACTCATAAATATTCTAAAAGACTTAATATGAAGGCGTCTGACTTTAAATTTAGACAATACTATTAGACCACTTACAAGTTTTGTAAATTCTATACAATGTATTTTCAATCCACAGTTGTTTTATATTATAGCATCATATCGCGTATTTGCTATTTATAAAAAAATCAAATATTTGAATATTTTTTAAATAGTACAAAACAAAAAAATGTAAATTAAAAAAAAATCATCAAAAAAGGATATAGTAAAAAGTACTTTTTGTGTAAATTTTAATGTTTTGGTTACATTTTGTAATTTCACCATTCCATTCATAATTACCGTAATACGTTGTAATTCAAACCAGATTTTTTTAAACTTCATATAAACTTAAAAAAAGTTTTTTAATTATAGGTTTGTCAAATAGTGTTTTAACAAAAGTATTTATAATTTAGTTATGATGTTACAATGACACAATAATTTAAATTCTGATTAATTCTTCACAAAGCACCTCTGATGAAACCTCGTATTTGTTTTATATCCAAAATCATCAGCTACTATGAATATACCACACAGGTTTTTGACTAAAAAAATGAAACAAAACAATTCCAAAGTTATAAATTAAAAACAATTACATTATTTTTTATTAATTTTATTATTTTGAAAGAAACCATCTTTTAATAATAATATTTTGGTTTTCGTAAATTATCATCATTTTGATCTTTTCCACGTTTTTAAACATTTTTGAAAATGAGGTAATATAAATTTCAAATTCGCGATATGAAGATGACTTTAAAAATAAATGTGTATGTTCATAATTTTTTTTCGCAACTTACAACATATATAAAAATAAAGTCTCATTTCAAAATCACAATACTGTGCATTATCGTCACAGCATATTTCGTTGTTGTTTTTTGGTTTTCTAAAATTTGACATACCGTCAGGAAATTAAGAGTTATTTTTAGGGAAAATTCTAAAAAAGGATATGTGGATTGTGACTTATGCTCCAGTGTATTTACTTCTGGAAAATTCTGAGAATATAACACAGTCAGCCTGTGTATTACTCTAAGGATTTTCCTGACGTCATTTAACTTGAGAATAGGTCAAAGTCCGCCTGATATGCCAGAAAACTACCGTCAGGAATAATTCTGAGAATATGTTACAGTCATCCTGTATATTACTCACAGGATTTTTTGACTAATACAATTAGTCGACTGTTACGATTGGCCGACACCTAATACAATTAAAAGAACTTCAATTTGATAATTATCTTTTTTTGTCATTTTTTGTTTGTTTATTTATTGTTTTATTTATTGTTATATTTATTGTTATATTTTTTATTGTTTTTTTAAATATTGTATTTAACAGGAATTAATACGTAAAGGTCATTCAAATCGTGTGTAGGCTCATCATGTTTCAACCAATCGAATTAGTCGGCTAATTGTATTTCGGCTAATGATATCCGGAAAATCGTTTTTTGGCCAATTGTGTATTTCGGCTAACCGTGTTTCGGCCATTCGTATAAATCGTATTAATCGTATCGATTGACCAATCGTTATTCGGCAAGTCATCTCTTGACAATCGTATCATTCGGCCAATCGTGTTTATTATAATCATTCTACATGTCACCAAATTGTGGGCGCCAAATAATTTGAAATTTCATCTATTTAACATTTTCCTGTTTATGCGTCCGCCCATTTTCGTATTACTTCATGAATTCTTCTCGCAATTATTCCTTGAAAAGAAAACACTAAGTTTTCTAAGTGCGGTAACTAATTTGTATACCTAGTACCCGGTAGTAATTAAATGACTCACTATTTGCGCACAATGAAAGGCACCACAGCCAAAGTAATCACGACGGGTCCTAGACATAAATCCCACCGAGCTCTCTCTCACACAGACACTCACATTTTTTGAACCAAATATATAGTATCTGGCAGCAACGCCAAAATATTACGGCGGTTGAGAATTAATTGTGCACTGTATTTACAATAAATATATTGTGCATTTTCAAATTATGCACAAACTAACTTGAAACGTATTATATAAACAAAATATATACGTATGTGTTATTTTATGCAATGCCTCTGTATTTAATTGTGTATATACATTTATATATAATCGCATACTATATATAATTATAATATATATGTATACCAAAACGCATGGCGTTACTAATGCCGAGGTTAATTCAATTTGCTGAGTAATGAAAATATGCGATTCCGAAACACAGTCGAAGAATGTGAAGTGCATGCTCTCTGTATCTGAATATATACATAATACCTTTATATTATATTTTGTTCCCGCTGTGTCTGTATGTGTTAATTCTGAACTAATTTACGTGCAATTAACTAAATAGCCGATTTTAATGACTTGATTAGAGAACTCTGTAATCAGAAAACAATAATTTCTGGGCGCTCAAGGGTCGATGGAGAATAACGATGCAATGCAGCGGCAGCCGCTGGGCCTTTCGTTTTTGTTTGTTTGATGTAACCAAAACTATATAAAAGTAGAGCACACAGAAAGCTCTTAAGTGCGTTTTGTGGTTCACAGTGATTTGTTTGTGATGGAGATTACCGGAGAAATATGCTGATGTGATTTTCAGAAATGAGACGGACGGTGTGCCATTTATTCCCATTGGTGAAACGTAGTTATGCAAATACAAATTAGGCATAATTCTTTTTGAGGTTATATGTTCAATTTGGTAAGGTTAGGTTAGCTTTATTTTATATGGTGGCCCAGGGTTAAAATAAAAAAAAATGCTGACAAGCTTTGGTTAATCCATAAAATCGCATGTTCTAGCTTTTCTTAACCTAACGCCACTCCCACTCTTTATATAAGGAGTTGCAACTATGACCGCTGTACGTCTGCGGGACAATCCAAAACGGGAGTTAGGCGGCTCTCAGAGTGACGCAGTCACACTGAAGTCATCGGGTTTTTTACACGGATGGCGCTAGATTTGACAACATGTCAGTAACAGGTTTCTTTTCCCTACAAGTCAATTTAAACTTATCAATGCCTCTTGGCAGATACGATATACTGTTTATCAAGCTGAGGTTTTTGTAATACTATTGAGTGCTGAAAAACTACTCGAAGTTGATACCACATAAAGTTTCTCTAGGACAGTCAGGCCGTAAGATCACTGAAGTCCAATAGAACTGTATCGTATCTTGTCAATTAATGTCAAGCTTAACTGACACAACTAGCTCAACTAAACTCTGTTAAACTGGGGGCACTGTGCGTTATTTTCAAGAGACCTAACGCCACGAAAAAAAATTGTGGCGATAAGTCACAACTGGATTGTGACTTATTCTCGAGAGACTTAACGCCTCGAAATGTCCTGACAATAAGTCACACACAACCAGTACATTACTCGCA
>JAAAKO020064009.1:0-10035 GCA_010015015.2 Bolitophila cinerea | reverse complement strand
TATACGCGAAAATACATAAAAACTAAGAATAATTAAATATATATACATCATTAATCTTCTCCTTTTAAAAATTCCATTGTCATCACTATATTGCGTGTACGTTTACACACTTGTTCAAACTGTTTGTTAGATATATTGTAGTCATTAGTAAACATATAAAACACGATCATCGCTGTATGTTCCATTTTTCACGTACCTTACCTATTCATCTTAAGAAAGTAAATTATAAGTAACTAACCCACTTTAACAATATTCGTTTGTGGTGAACATCGGTTATTTAAATGCCTTTGATTTGAGAGTTATTTGAATTAAGTAAGCTGACACGTATATGAAATATTATATAGAAAAATGATTCTTTGTAAAGTGCTTAAGAATGCTTGCCGAATTTTCCTGTTAATGTCATTGGTCTGGCTTTTTGTGCATTGGATTGGTTTGGATAAAGTAAAGTCGGCCAGACAATTAGAAGTAGTTGAGGTGAGTAACATTTCGCCATACAGGTAATTGTCATCGGTAAGTGCTATATAGAAAAAACCCAACAAACAACACATATTTTAGCATCTATAACCAGTCGATTGAACCCGGTGTACGGTCAACGAATCTGGTATGCTGACGCGTACACTGATGATGGCCCTATGTCCCACAAAAGAGATAAAGAACAAATACTGCAAAATATAGAAATTGTTCCAATTAGAAAATGTCGAGTATAACCTGACTAAACAATTTCTGTTAATATAAGTAAAGAAAGACATTTTGCAAATATTACGATTCTCTACTCCGCCCGGCAGTCCGCACTTGACAAATAAGAGGATACTATAGCAAACTCTCTGATGTATAATCGTCATTATTTATATTTACAGTTGCCACAACATAAGGAAGTGGAAAGTATTTTGAACATTGAACCTGAAACGAAATATGATATTCTGCCAAATGAAGATGACTGGCTGTTTACCGTACCGCAAACCTATCCTAGCCAGTCGCTAAAGATATGGTGGCCAGTGATGCCTGTCGAGAAAGTAGAAGGGCTTCCGGGTGAAATGGGTATATAGATATCCCTTTTACATTCTCCGCAAATGATTACTCTTCCCATATCAGGCAATGCCGTGATAATACCACCCCAGAAGCAAGAGCTTATGCAGGAAATGTTTAAGGAAAATCAGTTCAACTTGATGGCTAGTAATTTGATCTCGCTAAACCGATCATTGGCCGATGTTCGTCACCCAGAGTTAGTAAAAAATAAAAATAGCATTACAAGTGTGACAACACACAATAAAGATTATTTTCTATACATTTTTAGTTGCAAACTCAAATTATATCCGGCAAAACTACCGACCACATCGGTAGTGATTGTATTCCACAATGAGGCATGGAGTACACTGTTGCGCACCGTATGGAGTGTGATTAACCGGTCACCACGTCCATTGCTCAAGGAAATCATTTTGGTGGATGATGCCAGCGAACCCGAGCACCTCGGCACAAAACTGGACGAATACGTGAAAACGTTGCCAGTAAACACGTTTGTGTTGCGCACCGGCAATCGGTCCGGTCTTATCCGTGCAAGGTTACTTGGTGCCGAACATGTTACCGGACAGGTGATTACGTTCCTTGATGCCCATTGTGAATGTGCCGAAGGCTGGTTAGAACCGCTACTCGCCAGAATCGTTGAGGATCGCACAAGGGTCGTGTGTCCCACCATCGATGTGATCTCACATGAATCATTCTCGTATGTGGGCACTAGCGGAAATATGTGGGGTAGTTTTAATTGGCGACTAGGCTTCCGATGGGCTGTAATACCGGAGCGAGAGATGCAGCGCCGGAATAACGATAAAAGCACTCCGATTCGTTCACCAACAATGGCTGGGGGTTTGCTGTCGATTGACAAAGACTTTTTTTACGAGCTGGGATCTTACGACAAGGAAATGGATATCTGGGGTGCTGAAAACTTGGAGATGTCCTTTCGAGTAAGCCAAACTACATGTATGTGTACATATATATGAACACTAGATTTTTTAATGTTCTTTATGTGTTATCACAATAATAGTCTTGGTTGTCATATGTTTGGCTCATATTTATAAATTTCACTTAATTTTTAAAATGAGTAACACATTTCCATGAGTGCAGATTTGGCAATGCGGCGGCATTCTCGAAATTATTCCCTGTTCTCATGTGGGGCACGTGTTCCGAGACAAATCACCACACACATTCCCCGGAGGTGCGGCCAAAATTGTGCTGCACAATTCGGCACGTGTTGCAGAAGTATGGATGGATGAGTGGGCTGAATTCTACTACGCAATTAGTTCAGGTTTGTGTTCATTTTTACAAATACATATTTAGTACTTTTAGTTTATTTCGGTGAGTGTCTCAGTCAAAAATAAGTAATTGAGTGTTTCCGTCGATTGGATCAAACTAACACCGAATTTTTTTTATCCGTATAGTTTAAACTTCGAAACTCTCGTTTTTAATTTTTTTTTATTGTGCGCAAACGGATGTTATATTTGATTTTATAACTTTGAGCAAATAGCACATGATTTATATATCGTGGTCTTAGAGGAAAAATACACGAACTACGTATTTATGAAGGCAGAGAAAAACATAATTTAAAGCTAAAATGTTTCTAAGAAATCAAGTTTTAAAGTTTGATCTAAAAAATAAATTAAAAGTGGAAAAAAATGTATAGGTGACACAATTTATTTTATTTTTATAAACAGACATTTTATATTTATTTAAAAGTATAGACAAAAAAGAAAAGTGCATTAAATATATTGAATTTTAAATAATTAAAAAAATGTCTTCTTCTGATTTCAAGTCATCTATTATTGCAGCTTCAGAAGTTTGTTTAGTGTTATCTTGATGTCAGTAAACTTTTGAACAATCAATGAAATTCTTTACAAATTCCCTTTTATGTAATATATACATAAAGTTTCAGTAAATCTTTCATTTTTGCCACAATCATTGGTATTGGTTTGTTAAATAAAGTTTGAATCTATTTAGGAAGGTTAGGAATCTTTCCGATACACGACCATATAATTCCATATTTTAATAGTTATGTTTGCGATGGTATGCATACAGAAAGACTCCACAGTTTTCATTTCAATTCTCATTTTTTTACCAAAAGCCAATAAACTGTTTCTTCTTCTTCTTTAATAATTTGGAATGGATTCGTAAATTAATAAAATAATTTTTCATTTGCATTTCATTGTGCAATAAGATTGTTGCGATTTCTAAAAGATCTCGCCTTTTTTTTAAAATCGTAATTCAATTTAAAATAAACTTTCAACATTTTTGAATAGATGTTTAATTACAAAAAAAAAACTAAAAGCTTTTGTATGTTTTTCTTATAACAATTTATAGGAAATTGAATTTAGTTAGAACTCATACAGAAATTGACGCCCAGCGATAAATAACAGAATCAAGAGATCCGAAGTCCATTCGATGTTGATCATTTATTTTACCAATACGGCACCGCTGAGCCTGCCAAGCTAGTGCACTGTGCATGTGAAATGTACTTATTTTAGATAATAAATAATAATAATATTTTAGTTTATGGGATTTGTTTAGTTCTACTAATTTCATATTAAAAAGCTTATTACATATTTCAGTGCATCCGTTATTTAATTATTGATGTATGGGATCAATTCATTCCGCTGTTTCTGACACATTTTTAGTTAACCATTGCGTCTTTGGTCTTTTATAGGTGGCCGCAAAGCGTATTACGGTGACGTGAGCAAACGACGTGCTTTGCGCGAGAAACTCAAGTGCAAAAGCTTCCGGTGGTACCTAGAGAATGTGCATCCCGAAAGTGAGATGCCGTTGGACTACTACTTTTTGGGCGACGTAAAAACCCATTTAGCTATCTAAAATTTTGTATACTGACTTATTTACTCCTTGTTTAAGATCCGTAACGCTGAGTCACAGAACTGTCTAGACACAATGGGACGCAAGGCCAACGAGAAGGTCGGCAGCAGCTATTGTCACGGACTGGGCGGTAATCAATTGTTCGCATACACGAAGCAAAATCAGATTTTATCTGACGAAAATTGCTTGGACGCCTCAAGTGCACTTGGCCCTATAAATCTGGTTCGCTGTCACGGATTGCGGGGCAACCAAGAATGGAAGTACGACAATGAGGTTAGTTTTGGTTCTGTACGATAAAAAATAATATATATGCTTGTCCTAATTTTGTCCTTAATTGTTTGTCTTTATTTTTGAAGGAAAAATCAATAAAGCACGTGTATTTTGGCAACTGCCTCAGTCAACCAACCAAGGATGATCCGTCGACGCATTTTTTGAAACCATGTGACGGCGAGAAGAGCCAACAGTGGCTGATGAAGTCTGAGTTCAAGTGGCAAGCACGCGGTTAATAAAGAACAACATAGAAAATATAACGTGCAATTAAGTTTTTATACAATATATTTTTTTATACAATCTGATCGGAGGGGTTGTGATTGTGATGTTTACTAGCTACTGAGTTATCACCGTTAAAAAGACACAGGACTTTATTTGAATCTATTAGGTTTGGCCTCCTCTCTCTTAGATGATTTTTTTTTAAACTATATTATACTTTTTTTTTACGAATGAAACATCTCCTTAATCCTGTTTTTTTTGTGCCTGAAAAACAGATATTTGTATATGGAATAGACCCCGTCGGGAAGAGTAAAATCTTTGTCATGATCGTTGTAGTACTCCTAAGGGACTATCGAACCGCTTCGTGATGTAGATGGAGGGGGTTCTTAAAAAATAGACACTATAAAATACAACGGCCCTAATTTATTAAAACAGCAATAGAACAAATTACGAATGGAGTGGTTGAGTTTAATTTTAGTGCCCCCCTTTTTCCCAAATGTTATTTACTGATGTTTTCTTCGTCATCTCTATTTATAGAGGGAGTATGTTATAAGTTAAAAGTAATGTTGAGCAGATGTTACGCAACATAATAATATAACTAACCAATAAATCCGCAAGGTAAACAAATAATTAATTTAGGGATATACAATATTGTTACAGTGGGGGAGGCGGTGTTAAAAAAACATTATTTAGCGTTACGTAAGTATGCATGTTTAAAAATGTCGTACAAAAAAATGTTATAAAATAAAAAACAAAAATCTATTTTCTTACAAAAAAAGAATTTTAATACAATTTTTAATTACATGTTTATTTTAAAGCACTTTGTTAAATACGTGTGCAACAAAGGGCATATTTTGTGTGGCAAAAATGAATAAAGTTTGATAAATAAATAATCAAACTTTATTATATTTATAAACAAGCGAGATTTTTTTTAAGCACAACAATTTAATCGTTGGCAAATGAGTAGGTTGGTTATGTATTTGGAATTTGTTATAAATGTTTCGAAAAATCTATCGACGACCATAGATACCAAGTGAAGTTAAAAGAAACAGTTTAAAAACATTCTTAATATATTTATCATTAATAATTTTCTTTTTATTGTATTTTTTTGTGATAATTTGTTTAATGGTTACAATAAATTATTAATTGTAGCAATAATAGTATTTATTTCTTTGCTCCATTGTATACGTTGATTGCAATATGTAGACATATATATATAATTCCTATATTTAGTCATTTTGATTCATAAATATATCTATCATCGGACCTCTCATCTTATAAGTTTCATTGTTTTTAATGATAACATACGATATTGCGCTTACGTTTACACACTTGTTCAAACTGTGTGTAAGATAAACCTAAAAGACACGACAGTCGCTGTTTGCTGCTCCATTTCTAATGCACCTATTATACCGTGCCTGTAAGAAAATGAATTATAAATAATCCACAAACTTGAAAAATATTCTTTAATGGTGAACGGAACAAATTGAATACGCGGGCTTTTACATGATCTATTGAAACGTTTATATTTGTGATTTGTTGAGAGTAACTTCAATAAAGTGAGACGACAACCGCATATACATATAAAATGAACTATTACAAAAGACTAATTCGTGGCAAAGTGCGTATGAATGCTTGCCGATTTTTCCTATTGATGTCATTGGCCTCACTCTTGGTGCTGATATTTAACTATGACGGTTTGATGGGTTTGGATGATGTGAAGATGGTCAGGCAATTAGAAGTAGTGGAGGTAATCATGCATATTATGATAATTATGATATAGTGAATTTTCCTTTAATTTTCATACGCATATTAAATAATTGAATACAAAATAAATGCGAATGCATTATATAGTATAGAATTTCAGAACTACTCCTCATTTGCGTTTAATATTTTTTGCCAAAAATGTATTATTTTATCATAACTAAATGACTCATTTTAAGATGAACAGAATCAATCAAAAATTATTTGAAAATAGAGAAAAAATCTTCTAATTGATTAAATTATAATTATTCATCCTCTTCCTTTGCAATATTTGTGCACCGTAAGCACCCAATTTCCCCCCTAACGGTGTATGAGCTTTACCACTCTTAATTATTTTGAATTTGAGCTTCCTTTTTTTAAGCTATAAATAATAAAATATGAATTAATATTAAGACCCCTGGGATCAATGAGAAGTTTAAAGAATTTGGCGAATTTATAATACGCACTCAGTTTATCACAATACAAAATAGTCATCTATTCTTATTTTCCAAAAATATGTATTCTCTATGACTTGATTCGGTGACTTTACTCAAAGCTTTTTTTAGTAGTATTATATAGTATTCTAACTTTCTAACACATGGTTTCTGGAGGATTTGACAAAGGGAAGCTGACCAATATGAAAACGATCGGAATATGTTTTTGACGATATAAATGGCTGCCCTCATGCAATAGAGAATAATAATAAACACTCTGATCTCTATATATAATCGTTATTTCCATTTTCAGTTGCCGCAACTCACTGAAGAAGAAGTAGAACAAAAAATCTTGGACATTGAACCAGAAACAATAAATGATATTCTACCAAATGCAGATGATTGGCCGTTTACCGTATCGCAATCCTATCCTAGCCAGTCGCTTAAGATATGGTGGCCAGTACTGCCTGTCGAGAAAGTAGAAGGGCTTCCAGGAGAAATGGGTAAAGATATATTTTTTTACAATCTCCGCAAATGATCACTCTTTCCATCGCAGGTAATGCCGTGATAATTCCACCGCAGAAGCAAGAACTTATGAAGAAAATGTATAAGGATAATCAGTTCAACTTGATGGCCAGCAACATGATCTCGCTAAACCGATCATTGGCCGATGTTCGTCACCCAGAGTAAGTACAAAAAAAACCTTACAAGTGTGACAACACACAATAAAGAATATTTTCTATACATTTTTAGTTGCAAACTCAAATTATATCCGGGAAAACTACCGACCACATCGGTTGTGATTGTATTCCATAATGAGGCATGGAGTACACTGTTGCGCACCGTATGGAGTGTGATTAACCGGTCACCACGTCCATTGCTCAAGGAAATCATTTTGGTGGATGATGCCAGCGAACCCGAGCACCTCGGCACAAAACTGGACGAATACGTGAAAACGTTGCCAGTAAACACGTTTGTGTTGCGCACCGGCAATCGGTCCGGTCTTATCCGTGCAAGGTTACTTGGTGCCGAACATGTTACCGGACAGGTGATTACGTTCCTTGATGCCCATTGTGAATGTGCCGAAGGCTGGTTAGAACCGCTACTCGCCAGAATCGTTGAGGATCGCACAAGGGTCGTGTGTCCCAGCATCGATGTGATCTCACATGAGACATTCTCGTATGAGAGCATCAGCGGAAATTCGTGGGGTACTTTTAATTGGAAACTAGGCTTCCGATGGAGTGTCATGCCGGAGCGAGAGATGAAACGCCGGAATTATGATAAAACTGCTCCAATTAATTCACCAACTATGGCTGGTGGTTTGCTGTCGATTGACAAGGAATTTTTCTACGAGCTGGGATCTTACGATAAGGACATGAACATCTGGGGATTTGAGAACTTAGAAATGTCGTTCCGGGTAAGCTACTATATGTATACTATATTTGGATAATACTTCAAAAGTTTACCAAACAAGCTAATATTTAAAAAATTCACGAGTGCAGATCTGGCAATGCGGCGGTGTTATAGAAATAATTCCCTGTTCTCATGTGGGACACGTGTACAGAACCAAATTACCACACACATTCCCCGGAGGCATCTTTAAAACTGCACTGCACAATGCAGCACGTGTTGTAGATGTCTGGATGGATGAGTGGTCCGAATTCTACTACGAAATTAATCCAGGTTTGCGAAACCTTATATACTTTACACATAAATACTACTTAGTTGATCTGTGAGCGTCTTCTGAGACAAAACTAAATAATTTGGGGTTTCCGCCATTGTTTGCGTTTTGGCACTGGTTCACACGACTTGTTAGATCATGCATGGTTATTTGCTACTTTATACAGGGCCACTTACAGCTCGTCAACGTTTTTTTTTAAATTAAGATTTAAAACAATTGTTTTCTGACATATATATTATCATTTTGTCTATATAGATACTCGCAAAGCGTCTGCCGGAGACCTGAGCGAAAGACGTGCTCTTCGCGACAAACTCAAGTGTAAGAGCTTCCGATGGTACCTAGAGAATGTGCATCCCGAAAATCAGATGCCGTTAGACTACTACTATTTGGGCGACGTAAGTAACTAACACAATTTTAAATATTTTATATAATGACTTATATTTATTAATTGTTTTAGATCCGTAACGCTGAGACACAGAATTGTCTAGATACAATGGGACGCAAGGCAAAGGAGAAGGTGGGCAGCAACAAGTGTCACGGACTGGGCAGAAATCAATTGTTCGTCTACACGAAGCACTATCAGATTTTGTCTGATGAAAATTGCTTGGACGCTGCAAGTGCTCATGGTCCCGTCTATATGATGCACTGTCACGGATTGAAGGGCAACCAAGAGTGGAAGTACGACAATGAGGTTAGTTTTGGTTCTTTAGGATTAGAAATTATTATATATAAAAATAATTATTATCAAATTGTTTGTCTTGGTTTTTGAAGGAGAAAACAATAAAGCACGTGAATTCAGGGAGCTGCCTCAGTCGACCAACCAATGACGATCCGTCAACGCCATTATTGTTGAAATCATGTGACGGCAAGAAGAGCCAACAGTGGCTGATGACTTCTGAGTTCAAGTGGCAAGCACGCGGTAAAAATAACATCATAGAGCACAACGAGCAATAAAGTTTTTTTAAACAAATTATCATACAAAAACATATCAAAAATGAAAACCGGACTATAAAAAATAATAATATTTTGTATGTATGGGTTCGTATTTAAGAAAGTAATGTTAATGCAGTATTAATTGTTAAACATGAACATTTTTCTTAAGGGCTGATTAGCGAGAAGTGCACCGAGCCAGTAAAAACCGTTTTTCGAAACATTTTTGATTATATAAGACATACGACACAGGTGTTGTATATTTCAACATTACCTATGTTTTTAGGTTCGATTATGCTAAAAAATTAATAGTGATACAGATCTTTAGTTGAGATTTTATTTTAGTTTATATAATTAATATAATTATGTTTATAAGAGAAATAAAAAATGCATAATTTGTTCCATTAATTTTTGTATTTCAAGTTTTTATCTGTGAAAGGTTAAGTATAAATGTCATTTACTTATTTCTACTGAATCGTGTAAATATCATTTAAAATTGCTTCTTTGTTGATGCGCTAGAGGTAGCTGCTGGGATAATATCCCAATATTATATTTCTAGATTAAAATTATAATTTAAAAATATTTTCTCTTCTAGAGTAAAGCCAGACAAAGAACCATGCGTTAAAGGTTGTTACTCGTAAGAACCCAATAAATTTTATAAAACCCAAAGAGAGCAAGTTTAGTAGCTCGCTACCAGAAAACCAGTTTCTCTAAATGTGGTTTAGTACACTGTTTGGTAAGGATCGTACTACGAACGTAACAAGAGTTAGGATGGTAAAGTCACCAAAATCCAACTCTTGGCGAATATGAGGAAATGTCCTAACAAGAACAATTTTTCCCGAAAGTTTGCAGAATCTGTTGCTCCTATACTCTATCATGTTGCAATGGTGTCGGCCATCCTCATCA
>JAAAKO020063998.1:0-10035 GCA_010015015.2 Bolitophila cinerea | reverse complement strand
AATATACCTCTCGGTGGTCATCGAGGCGCAATGCACACGAGAATCGATGAGAAGAGAGCGCAGTTCTATAGCTATCTGCACTCCGTGCTCTCGGAGCTGGTGTGTGTGTATTTATGAGTGCTTTTGTAGTGAAGTTACTTTTGATTTAGCATGTACGCTCGCAAGTTTTTTTGTGTTTCTGTAAGTAAGCAGTGAACACAACAAGATTTCATACCACGAATCGGTCAAAAAGTGAATACTTCAATGTAAAATTATCAAAAAGAGCTCATAAAAACGATCTATCGAATCACGTTTTGTGTCTGTGTGTCTTTGTTTGTTATGAAAATGTGCCGAATTATTGATTTTCATCGTCTATAACTGTTTTAATTAAAAGCACGATACAAGATGCGAATGGCAAATCGCATGCGAGCGCAATCTGGAAAATCGTTGCCGAATAAAGATGGCATCCATTTTTGAAAGGTCCAACAAATATACAAAAAAAAACTTTCTTATATTCAACATATATATACAAACAAACACACACACACACACACACACACACAGCGATGGTTTAACTAATATATAGCAATAATTGTACACACTAAAGTCTAAACAGTTCGTGGTGGATATTACGAAATATAACATAAAAGTCGATTGAATAATACATTTTTCGCGTTTCGTCTAATTTTGCGGTTTAGGAGATGTAACATTATTGTGTGTGATGTGTATTAATAAGCACACATATAGAAATCATACGAAAATCTGTCTTTCGAGTGCCGAATTAGGTCGTCACATATATATTATATATATATACGAACATTACAAGAATGCGCGCACACACACAGCCTAAAGACGTTTTCTTAAAAATAATCGAAAACGTTAATTAGATAGTTCGTGTTGTATTGTGTTGTTGGTTCAGTGCATTTACTTACGTATCATATAATTATGTGTGCTTGAGCACATGATTTGTACTGTGTGGTGATAAGTATTGAGCTGTTTCACGTGACGTCACCACGCCACACACGATTTTTTTAGAGCAAACTGTGTGTTTGGCTTTTTAGAATATCGTACTGCCGTGTCAATTCTTCGTGTAAATTGCATTCAACGCACATTTCCTATATTAAGAGTTTTTTTTTGTCTAAGGATTATGCCGAAATTGATTGACTGAACTGTGCGCACCGAAACAGCCGAATTCCAAAAAAGTCACACCTCTATGATCATACAACGGAGATATGATGCAAATAGTAATTTTGGTCTTCGGGTTTAAATTGTAGTTGTTAAAGTTGCTCTGACAAAAAATTCTACATTATTTAAAAAAAATCTGTAGAAATAGTTTGGGATTTAAGAAAATTAGTGTTTTTACTATATAATCCAATCCATTAATTTTAATAAAAAAAATCCTTTATCCCTTTTACTTCAAAATATTACTTAGCAAGAGAAGTTAACAAACAAATTATTTAAATCTTCAGAAATCATTTTTTTTTCTAAGTCTCGTGCAATCACGGAGTGAATATTTACTATCCTAAAACTGGGGTACTCGAGTAACGCCGACTTCAGCCCTAATTTATAAAAAATACGATAAAAATTGGGTCCGCTGGTTTACAGACTGGTTTAGACATAACACATACAAGTATATTGAAAATCTTCATATACACATAAATGATACTCCAAACATATTGATGATAAGCTGATTAAACATATTTGTATACATACACCGCAACATTCTAGTTTTTATGATTTAATGCGTTTTGAGGTTAGGATATGCCGCAACGAATAAAATGCGTGGAGTCGCTGTTTCTTCATCGTTGTCCTCTTGCGTTATCAAATCAGCACAAAATAACCATAGCAAATGCGCGCGAGCTCAACATAACCTTATAATACACACAGGCTACAGCTACAAAAATCACGACGGTCACGGACGCGCGGACAAAGCTAACAAAAAGTCAAGAATAACGCACCCCGCGCGCGGCGGCCAATTTTGTATCTGTATACGTGAATGAGTGTGTATATTAACGCGCTCTTATTGACGATAAACACAATCATTGATTTGTTTTCTAGGTTAACCAACGTTTATTGAACGATGAGGGCGTAACACCTTTCTAGTACATAACAAACTTATACAATTTTGAAATAAACATTGTTTCTAATATATGTTTTGAACATATAATTACTTGCTAAACGGCGATGGCGACGGAACGGGGACGTGCTGAAGATGAGGCTGCGCTATGCGAGCGTACAGCGGGAATTTAACACAAAACACACACATAGTTACACGGTGAGAAAAGCACATAACCAACAAATAATAGCGAATGCAATGACTATGTCAGTACATATGATAACAATGATGGTATTAATTTGTGATCCACTATTTATCACTTTTTCTTTAAGAAACTAAAAGCAAAACTTACTTTTATATGGCTAGGTTAGGTTTTAGCATTAAACAGAATGAATGGGCACTGTTGGAAAGTGCATTATCCACACAACCATATACAATCTTTATTAACGTACGTTTGTTAGACTTATTACTTTTATTAATATTTAGCAACAGATTTAAAAAAACACTGATATAATTGTTTTGAATAAAACAACTCCTTGAAATGTTGCTTTTGTGTGACGTATCTGCAGGGGCGCTCACACCGCGCGCACTATTCAAATAAAACTGTCTGTGTGGCGGCAGCGTAGCGGCAAAATTGAGCTGTGCGTCGTTGAGCGTTAACGTACATCTATGCGTTGTCAGTGCACCACGGCAACGAGCCCGCTCGCTCGTATACACATAGACCAGGGTTGTATTTAAGCACACACACACTCACACAAAAAGTACAGTCATTCCAATCTAATTTATGATTGTGTGGGTAAAACGTATGAATGTGATATGCGACGTTGCGGAATATAAATAATGACAAAAAATACGTCAATTGGGATTGGGACTGGATGAGCCTGCATCTGCATATCCTGATCATTTCGAAAACACAAAGAACACCGAACTGAATTTATATTCTCTTATACGATTACGTTTGATGCTCGGAGCACACGAGACGACGAGAGCTGCGTAAAAAAACGCGTACGGTGCCACGAGAGGCAACAAAAAAATATACACTTTTCACGGGTACTCGACTCACAAATCATCACACACACACACATACACACACTCCACTGAAGCTTCGTATCACAGAATGGGGCACCATCGTTTCCATACTGCTGCTCTTTTATCTAGTACTCACCGCAAAATCCTTTTGTGCTTGACGTTTTGTTTACCAACGGACTACGAAACGCGAAGAGCCCCTCACAAATTTGACGCTAGAATGGAACACAACCGACCGAAATGCACTGGCTACCCGAAAGGCTGCTGCTGGTGCTTTTGGAAAACGTCTGGATCACACTTTTTCAAAACAATTTTATTAAACACAGAAAATTGACACATCTTCTAGATAGTACGTCTTTTTCCGCAGCTGACCGGATCAAGACTACGGGCAATAGCAATATGGCGCGCGGTTGTTTGGTCGAAACCATTATTTTTTTCGGAGCAGACCCACTTTTAAGGTGTCACTAAAACGTGTCGTTTAGATGATGCGATTATCATGAAACGGAGCTCTTGCGATGCGTGTTTTTGTGGAGCATCGTTTTATTATTATTTATTGACGATACGTTGGCGGACACTCGAGTTATTGCGGAGAAAGTTTATTCGATTAGCGCCCCTTTGTACGGTAAAAATAGTTTTGCCCAAATCACACTCTGCGCAATCGGGTCGAGCCGTCATCGTTCGGCTGTGGTCGCATGTTGTTGCTGTGTGTACACTAATCATTTTTTTTTCTGTGACCAAATAATATAAAATGCGAATTGCTCGACAGCAAATTTATTTGGGCATATTTTTAATAAATTAAATAGAACGTTGTGTGATCCGGTAGTTGTGGTATTGTTTGCATAGATTTTGGATACACTGGAAATACACACACGCACAGAAGAGATTTTCACGATATTTCACGATTAACAGGTTTTTTTTTCAATAATCACGAAATTCCGTTCCGGTGTGATCCGTTTATAAAGAATACACATACATATGCGTTATTGCGTTGGGCCGTTTGCCGTGTTCACGGTGCTCACTGATATGTGTTATTGTGTTTTATTTATTTTTAATGTGTGAGTGTGATGTGTATATGTTACGCATTTCACCGCGTGCCGTTATTGCGGTAGCGTTGGGTAGCACAACTGCAGAACACACTGGAGAATCATATAAATTGTTTGGTTAATTTTTCATAATGATATATGTATTAAATATAAAAAAATGTAAAATGCAAATTAAACAACTGTTTTACAAATAAATGTCTAATTGAATTAGTTGATATCATCTATTCTACTCTGTTATACTTTCAATTACTTTGGAGGGACATAGGGCCAGCAAAATTGTACAATTTGTTATCACAGTTCACAGGTCCCTTTTTTTAAAAAAAATACTTATCAAATACATATATACACATTTTTCATACATCGAGTCCATAGTATACTGATTGATTTGATTCTCTTGATGAAACTGAGAAAACCAATTTTTACAATAAAAAACCTTGAAACTGTGAAAAAAGTATGATAATTACAAAATTCTCCACTGTGTCATTACTGCTTGTATATGTTTTATATATATATTAAAATTTATTACTACTGAACGCGCAAGTCGCCACCGCAAACATCGTCACCGCCGTATACTACCAATACCATGCGTTATTCAATGTTCATACAGTGACGCAGCTGCACGCAATTGTCAACCTTGTATCGCATACGCAAACCGATCGCAATGGCTCGCGCGGGTACCGTGACTCGTAAATTACTGATGGTTACATGGTCATTGATCATTGAATACTGATAACATTCAAAAGGTAAAAAATATTAACTGGCACTTGAAATTGAAACGCCAAACGAGGTATGCGACCCACCAATCATACACTGGATACGTGGAAATACAAATACATAAGAAACTGTGATAAGGCAGAAAGTGCGTGTACCAGAAGTTCAAGTTACAAATTGGTTCACTCTTCGAACTTCGCAAGCAGCAGCACAAAGTTTTACTCTAGTTAATTATAGATATTGATTGGGTGGTGTGGTAGTCGTCTCCCAACGGTGCTACACTCAATAATAATATTATATAGAACATAAATAAAACAACATATATATATATATATACATCAGTATGAATAGTGTGGTTGTGTTTATATTTGGCGTATTAGTTCTGGTAAACTTCGTGTTTGCCCAACTAGAGCCCCAAGTACCGACGGGCATGGAAGAGAAGGTTCTGTCGCGCGATGTAAAATGCTTAGGTAATTCTAAAGGAATATTCTAGTATATAATTGTAAAATCATTTGTTACTTGACGTAGTGTGGTCGTGGCAATTTTGAATTATAATTTTGGAATATTAACTTGATAATTTATTTTAAATATACATAAATATAGTGTAGACTCTAAAACATAAATATCATAGCAACGCGTAACCTTTGTGCAGTCCCAGTTCGATAGCCTCATAAAATATGTCGTGAACACAAGAAACACATTTCCAGCTTAAATAAATCGTAATGAACGCAAGGACTGCCACAAAGCTAATATGGTCGTCGCCCATCACAAGGTCCAAAATCCAGAATGCAAATTCTGTCGACTGTGCTATTTGCTGTACTATCAGGAAAGGTGCTAACAGTTCCGGGGTCATCTGTGTCGTTGATATCATTATTTTAAAACTAATCGTGCGTAACATCAATGAAGTATACTTACTGTCAACAGTCCCACCAACAAGCTGAAGTAATAGATTACCGTAAAAAACGAAGTCACAATGCGTAAGTTTCGACGAAATTCACTTGGAACCACCTGGTAGCGTCGCATTCGAAACGTGCTGGGCTCCCGGCTTCCATTTTGAACAGTCAGCAGTTCATACATTGTGGTAATCTAGTGAGAACCAGATTGTATATATAAAATGTTATGATATGTATAAAAAAATCACGTACTAGGCCAAATACAGACATAAAAAGCGATAGCCAATATAACAGTGGGTACAGATCGTGTGAGCACATTGACCAGTCCACGGCTTGAAGCATCCATAAATGATCAAATTTATAGATTGTGTAAATGTGACACGGTGATTTTAGGAACGTCGAATACTTGCAAAATCTGTGAAAGCTTCTAAGTCGGTACATTTTTAATTTCAAAAACAACTATGTGCCATAAAATAACAAAGGCATTTTGAACGATTTGACAGCAATCCACCGCTCACGCATTTAATTTATTAATTTTAAAATTTATGTAATTGTTATTTATTTGTTTGCAGTATGCAGAGCGGTTTTGGACGAAATGGAAGTGGCTATCAAAAAAGTTGATCCACGCAAAAAGGTCGAAGTTAGCGGATTCCGCATGGATCCAACCGGAAACTCTGTAACAAAGTCCATTCAATACGTAAAGTCCGAAACGTTTCTCACTGAGCTGATGGAGTCTATTTGTAAATTTATTTCAAGACCGACAGCAAAAAAAAAACACAAATAATTTTTTTTTTAATATTCCTTCTAAGGCTCTAAAATGGAAGATTATGCAAAAGCCCGTTACAAGGTTAGTCGTAAGTTGACTGTGCTAAAAATGGTTCTTGCCTCCGGTAGCATGAATCCTGACATGAGTGCAGTTGACTTTGTGCAAGACGGTGACTTAAACAAAAGTTTGGAGCATTACGTGAGTTTATTTTATAATTTGACTAATGAATAGATTTGAATTATTAGTCTTTTTTTGTATTTTCAGTGTTTAGAAATCCTCGAAGATCATGAAGAGGCTGTTTTGAAGTTATTTATGGCCGAAAAAATCCCCAAAGACATTGACGAGCAATTGTGCACAAAAACGGCAAACTACTGCGATGATGAGGGCCTCTTGGAGGAAAGTTACCATCACGAGGACGAAGATCATGACGAACTGTAAAACTGACATTTATCACAAAATCGTATATAGCTGTTATATTATTTTGTTAAGAACCATAGAAAACTGTGTTAAGAACAAACATTCCAAATCAAATTATTACAGGAACTTAAATAATAATGTAATAAATTAAATTTAAAGTAATAAGAAATTAAAAGCATTTTAAATAATTATTGGATTATCGAAACATAATAATATATATGTGTATTTATATGATATTTGTATTTTTTATTTTAAAATAAGGATATTTTCTACTTTGCATTTTTGTTGAATTTTAGATTACATTTCAAAACTATATTAAATCTAAGGTACCCAGAAAATGTTTTAAACGTGAATTGGACATTTTTTCACAACAGAATTTTTTTTGACAAAAATGGCACCTCAAACTGCTGCACCTTTTCCTAGACCAGCTAAGCTTAAAGGTTTTCATTTTCAGGCTGCACGTAATCAATTGGTCACAGCCGTTACTTTGAGTCTTTTAGCTGTTGGCGTTGTGAAGATGTTATACGGAAACAGACGCAAGCAGCGCTATGCCGATTTCTATGCGTTTGTATTCTAATGTTTGTATAATTTGCAGCCTCCTAAAATATTTTATATACTTCTGAAGAGATCTAGATGCAGATGCTGCCTGCGAACGAATGGACAAATACGGATTGCTCTCATGCACGGCAAACTTTAAAAACTACCAGTAAAAATGTTAGGACATTGTTCGAAATATTCCATTATTATTTATCCGATGTTGATGTTCACGTAAATAAACGAAAAATGTATAAATACATAATCGTGTGTATTTATTTTTAAATATATGTATAAAATATGACATAACTTTAAAATGTGTGTGTGTGTCTGTTTATTTTTACGTTTTGTGACTGTGTTGTCGGTTTGTATTCGTAATCCAACTTCCATTGGCTGTAGGTGGTGACGGCGAGCCTACGAAAAATATGCGTATAATTACATAAGTGTGTTGATAAGAATCGCTCAAGCACACAAGTACAAAATACATTCATAAAACCAGTCCATATACTCAGTTGATCTGTGAAACTTTTAACTACCAAAAATATACGTAATGTTATCGAAAAGTAGATTTTTCGCGATTTCCATGCAAAGGACATGGATGTTTCGCAGAAATGTCCACGTTGGTGAGGCTAATGTTATTGGAACACCCGTAGATGAGGCATCCGTGGAGTATCAGGTAAACTCACATATTATATTGCTTAAATGAGGGTTTGAGAAATATTTCATTTTGACGTTTTTTTATGAGAATAAGTGATGAGTGTGTATGTGAACATGTGAACGGTATTTAATATAAATATGTAGGTATATATATGTTTAATCGAGTACCTTTATATGACATGACCAATATATATTACAAAAAAGTAAGCGAATTAGATTCTTATATGCTACCGTATGATGATCATAAATAATATACAGTATATAGTAGTATCATGCTACCACCGTATTCTACGATTGACATTTTCAATCACAGAAATCTGTGTTTTCAATTGACATTTCTTGCATTTAAAATCTTTATTTTTTTTGTTGTTATTATTAACATGTTTTTTTATTCTTCAAAAAGTATGGTCTCACAAATGAGTTATGGTATTCTTGACAATCGTATAAAACCACACGATTTTATCCGAAATTTTATATTGAGATTGACTCGGTTGACATACCCATGACATATAAACCATACCTGTGGTTTTTTTTAAAATAAATTTGTAATTGTATAGCGCCCCTCATTGATGGGTTTTGTTATTATTTTTATGGATAAATACTAAAATACAAACAAGTTAAATTTTTAATAATTCTTTACAAAGGAAAATGCTCAACAAATGACGAGTCTCGTGAACAATTTGCGCAGCGTAACAGAAACGGTACTGAGCGGGGGTGGTGAAAAGGCAATTGAAAGGCATACGTCCAAGGGAAAACTCCTTGCACGACAGCGAATCAATCTATTGCTCGATAAAGGCTCACCATTTCTAGAGCTGAGTCCATTAGCCGGCCACGAGCTTTATGGCAATGAGGTGGTGAACGCTGGCGGTATTGTAACTGGTATTGGCCGGGTACAAGGTACAGAATGTATGATCGTTGCAAACGACGCAACAGTCAAGGGAGGAAGCTACTATCCGATTACAGTTAAGAAGCATTTGCGTGCACAAGAGATTGCACAAGAAAATAGACTACCTTGTATATACCTGGTGGACTCAGGTGGAGCTAATCTGCCACGACAGGCGGATGTTTTCCCAGACAAACAACATTTTGGCCGTATTTTCTATAATCAGGCAAATATGTCGGCCGCGGGAATTGCCCAGGTTGCCGTAGTAATGGGTAGTTGTACGGCTGGTGGGGCCTATGTTCCTGCTATGGCCGACGAAAGCATCATTGTGAGGAAACAGGGAACTATTTTCTTAGCTGGACCACCGCTAGTAAAAGCAGCTACCGGAGAAGTGGTATGGTATTAAAGATAAATGATAAAATTTAGAAAAAATAGTAATTACATAATAAAATATGATAAAGATTTCTGCCGAGGATTTGGGTGGAGCCGATTTGCATTGTAAAACTTCTGGAGTGACTGATCACTATGCTACCGATGACCAACACGCACTCTATCTGGCCAGACAAGTGATCAGCAATCTAAACTTAAAGTCATCTAACGTATACAATGACAATTTACGACTTGACTCTTCCACATCTATCGATTTTGGAGCTGGAAGAAAGCAACTACAGTTATTTGAGGAACCACGATACGATGCCAGTGAGTTGTACGGCATTATTGGAACAAATCTTACAAAGACCGTGGACGTGCGTGAGATCATCGCGAGAGTGTTTGACGGTAGTCGGTTTAATGAGTTCAAGAAGATGTATGGTGATACTTTGGTTTGCGGATATGCTAAGTAATATAAAGCTATATTTTATTTATAACAGTAATTGTATTTTTAAAAAAATATGTTTTATAAAAAAGGCTCTATGGAAATTTGGTCGGTGTTATTGGCAACAATGGAGTACTTTTCTCGGAAAGTGCCTTAAAAGGTGCACATTTTATACAGTTATGTGCTCAGCGTCGTTACTGACAATTCGTCGAAAACAATTCATCGAAAATCAATTGATCGAATGGTCAATTCGTCG
>JAAAKO020063987.1:0-10037 GCA_010015015.2 Bolitophila cinerea | reverse complement strand
GGGGATGTTTCTTTGGTCTCTAGGCGTTTTTTTTTGCCTGGAAAAATACCCTTAAGTGTTTAAGGGGGTTTTTAGGGTAAAGTAAACTTCAGCTGATTCGGTTAGCTGTACCAGCAAATCACATGATACGTATATGGTTGGCGGCCACGACTCGGTTAACTCTACCAACAAAAACGGGCGGTCAATGTGAAAGCGACTACGCGGTTTTGCGTAACGGTACTAGATATCGCCGTTATTAACGTTATTAACGACGACAGACTTCGTTGGCCTAAATGGACAAATTTTTCGAACACGCAGGGTGCAAACTCTCTTTTCTCTCGCGGTGCGCAGTTACGGGATAAACCTTTATTTTTTTGTTGTCGTGTTGACTCCTTGACGGCCGGTTACTAATTGAATGAGTCACTGCTCCTTCTTCTTTATCGCATACTATATAAACTTTGTGGTGGAGTCACAATAAAAAAATGAGAACTACAATTAAACAAAATAAATATATTAAATATAAAAAAATGCATGTTCTCTGTAGCTCTCCTACAAATCTTCAATGAATGTTGCAAAGTACTTTGATGACTGCAAAGACCAAAAACATCTGAATGTATTAGTTCAAGTACACATGATGTCTTGGATTTTCTATCCCGAAACGGCATCTTAGCGTGTTTTCCAAGCACGCATACTTTACATTTAGCGTTTAGCCATGACTTCATTGTCGTAGTTTACACCACTGACCAATGTATTACCTTTTAAACGCTTCATATTATCAATACCAATGTGTCCAAGTCGCCGATGCCATAGAAGTTGTGAGTTTTCTCTCTGTTTGTGAAGGAGCCATAGCCAGTTTGTACATACCATTAACGGCCGATGCTGTACCCACAAGTTGATTATTACGTTCAGTGATCCAGCTACGATTGCCATCAAAAATCACTCGCTTATTGGCAGCAAATTCGCACACAACCCAGGCACCACAAATATGTTAGTAACCTTTATTGGATTTATGTCAGATCCAACCTTCAGTTTCATTCTGGCATTACCAACGGCTTTAATTTTTAAATTGTATTGTATTAAATGTGTTTAATTGTATTTGGTGCTGTCTTTATCACATTGCACAATAATTCATTCTTGCTTGTCATGTGTGCTGAAGCTCCTGAGTCCAATTACCAGCAACCTGATTGATTTCTTAATATAGTGAGTGACAACTGAAATTCATCTCTTTACGCTTTTCTACACCATTAGAACGTCATTCTCGTGAAAAATGTCCAACTTTACCACATTTTAAACATTTTCCTTTCTTTACTAACGGTTTATCGTTCGACTTGTTGGTATGTTGTATTTGTTGGGAAGGATTATTTCGCTAAAACATTGCTGTCGATTCGTGTTGATTTTTGTTTGGTACCTCTTGAAGTAACTTAGTTTTAATTTTATCAGAGCTCATGACCACTTCAGCGTTTTCAATGTGAAAACGAAATGATTTTGTTCACATATTCGTCCATCGAGTCACATTCGTCTAGTTTGGTTGACACCAAAGTACGTAGCAGTCCAATACGTTTCGACCTTGAGTTTATTCCAAACATCTTTGGCTGTACGTTCCTCTTGAATGTGTACGTAGTTCACAGGATCAACTAACATAATAAGTCTGGCTCAGGTTTTTTTGTCCAGAAGTAGTTTCTTGGCAGAATCTGGTTCCTTTTCTTCGTCAATTACGATATCCAATAGACCTTCGTATTCCAAGTGGGCCAAAATTGCGAACTTCCATGATTGAATGTTTTTATTGAACTGATTTTTGGGTTTCGGTGTTGTTATTACAACAGCTCGGTTTCGATATAAATATACATAATATACAAATGATTGTGTGCTGTGTATTTTGTATAGTACAGTATACAATGTACAATGATATTGTGATAAACATATTTTAAATACAATTTTCAATAAAATTCAGCTAAATCCTAAATCGTCTCGTCCAAACTCCAAACTGGATTGTATACCAAAGTTGTTCAATACCAACTTGTTGAAAAAAATACATTTTTTATTGTGACTCGATTCCTTGTCGACTACACATGCTCATCGTGAAATTGCATCGGGAAATGCAATGCTTTATATTTTATTCAGATATTCGGTTCTCGTCTATTCGTCGCCATTAGTCACTAAATAACATGATAAACCTTAAGCCATTTGGCAGTACATAATTATTGTAGTTTTTCTCCATCGAATCCAGGGTCTAAACAACAGAGCAACCATTTTTAGTTTCTCCACTGACAGTAAGATTATTTTTTTATTTTCGTGTCTGATAGACTACGATTTAATGCTAAAACTAACAAAATTTTGTTTGCCGAGATTTAACAGTAAAACAAATAGAGCGAAAAGTGAACGGAATCAGAATTGAGGCATTCCTTGCTCCTGAATATCTCCCATTTGATTCCATAAGTCCACCGCCGTAAACTGAGATCCAACAGCTGGTGGAACCTTGTGATAAAAACCTCATTATATGGGTATGAACGCTAACGCTCATCATAATCGATGGAATAGCTCAGATGATAATGATAGAAATAGGTCGCTTTTAGAATTTATATACTCGTATAGACATAAAGTGAAATTGAGGAAATGAACTTTATTTTGTCATTAAAATAGATAAGAGGTAATAGACCTGAATGGCTTCGGCTGGAATGCCAGGTATTCTGATTGGAATGTATCGCCTGAAGTCAGCATGTCTGACCACTGGTGCTTACTCTTCAATATAGATTCTGAACTTGAATTAACTGCATTCCAATACAAAAATGTAAGAAGTACGAATTGGGAGTCTTTTGAAAACTCTTTTCAAAATAGACTTGCAATAAATTTGACCATCAGTTACAACATCAGATATAGATTTGCAGGTTGATTTTATTTAAAATAATCTTGTCAGTTCTTTCTACTTATCCTGCCTAATTTTAATCCGAATCCATTAAACAATAACATTGGGGAACAGAGATTTAGCGAAGCTGCGGAAACGTCTTCGACGATGTGATAATAGAGCAAAAAGATGTAATGCTGAAACCAAATGCAATAGGCTAAAAGAGATGCATAGAGATCCTTCTGTGGTGAGACCACAAGTAAGAAGAATACGTCCAGCATGCACAAAATTCTCTCAAAAAACAGCAACTAAAAACCCTAATCCTTAAAATAATCTAAAGGTAGTTCTACCGAATCCCCTTAGGAAACTGTCCAACTTCTCATGGACACACATTTTCCTGACTATAATTGCATTTATTGAGGAATGGAAAATACTGGAATAGAGGTAGCACAATGGATAAAGTAAGATGGGCTACATCATTTTTTAAGCCCTATTAAAGTTCTGGTCCGGATGGTATATTTCCGGTCTTACTACAAATATGAGGTGAATTTTTTACAGTGAAGGTTACAAATGGTACTATCCCCACTTCCCTGGAACATAATTTAGCTGGATACTTCTGCCAATGATATGCGGACTATATTGGGATCCACATAGAAGGTACCAAAACCAAAGTAAAAAACTGGTGCTCGGGCATTGGTATAATTATCTATCTACAAAACTGGACTAATGCTTTTTACTAGAAGGAGAAAATCGAAATGATCGTTAGAAGACTCAATACATAAATAAAAGCTTGGTGATCTTTAAGACAGAAAATTAGACTGGAGGAAACACGTCATAGAGAGAATCACCAAGGCTAGTAGGTCCTTATGGCAATGCCAAAGACCTCATATTAAATGTATACAATGATTGTTAGGCCCTTAGTTTCATTTGCTGCAATCATATTATAGCTAATGGGTAAATTAAGCACGGTGCAAAGCAAGTAGCAACACTTACAAAGAGTTGATGGCATTAGTGTGTTAAAATGTTATTATACTTACCGCCAATTGCTCTTTTTATAGAAGCAGAAGCATTTCTGACTGCACAAAGACGTTGAAGAATAATAATTATGGAGCCGAGATCTAACGATCTACGTCACAAGGAGATTATGAAATCAGTTTTTAACAAATGATCTCCGACCAAATGCTTCCAAAATTTAACTTCAAGAAGTCCTTTGCAACAACTTTTCCTAGCAAAGAAGATTGGAAAAGCAAGATAGCAGTCCAATTAGTACAGCAATCCCTCTGGGTAAATAAGGGACGGTTTTCCATGCATTTAGTGAACAAAAATATTTTAATTTGCTCGGACAGTCAAGCTGCTTTAAAAGCACTAAACACGGAACGAACAACTTCCAGAACTGACCAGAAATTTTTCAACCAACTAACAGAGCTATATTTCGATAATGTTGTTGCTGCGGTGGGTTCCAGATCACTCAAATATTTCTGGAAATTATGGTACCGACGAAATGGCCAGAAATGGTTCAAGCATTGACTTGTATAGGCCGGAGCCATCGGCTTGCAGATCTTATACCCCCATTAAAACGGAGGTCAGTGATAGAGTCAAAAGAAGTATGTCGGACGAATCTCCAAAATACCGACAATCTAAACACTTCATCATAAGCAAAAATCGACAGGTTCCGAGATTTATTCTAAATGGCAGTTGACAAAGGATCAGCACTCTGACCGACCTCTATAAAACTGTAGTTAAGTGTGGTATGGAAGCGGAAGCCTTTCAAAGCAGAATGTTGGTATGACGTAATCAGACGGCATTCCAAACTCCGACTTTAAAGATATGGTCTCGCTCCAGATAGAGGCGTAAATAAGAAATAGCCATTGCGCTGCCGCCATGACTTCCGCTTCAATAAAGAGGTGAAGAGGTGGTAGATTCCAAAGCACTTCAAGAGCGGATGTTGGAGTTGTTTTCATAGCACTCGAAATGAAGATTCAGACAAGCCGTTGTAAATTTTTGAGTTGTCTAACAACCGTTAACCTCCTAGCTCTCTGCCACCATATTATTGAGGCATATATGTAGCCAGGGGTCTATTAATGGCTACGTAGAACCAGTGAACCACTTTAGGAGAAAGCCCCTAAGACCTACCAAAAGCCGTTCGACAATGCCATAATACGTTGGTTGCCTTGAACAGCTTATTATCCAAGTGGTCTTTCTAAGAGAGTTTATTATCGAGTATAACACCTAGGTATTTTACATTAGCAACTATCTGAATGGGGTTAGATACGAGATAATTGGTCCGAAGACCATCAATCCTGATCTTCAATGTAAAAAGTATGGCTTCGGTCTTTCCGGGGTTAACAGAAAGGCCGAGTTTGTCACACCATTGAGAGATAGTGTAGAGCGTTCTGCATAAGATCGCATAGTACACTAGCGTATTTACCTGAGAGGATAACCGTTATGTCATCGGCATAAGCACATGTATAGCAGCCTCTCTCATTGAGTAACAATAAGATCATTGGCAACCATACTCCATAACAAGGGAGGAACAATGGAGGAACAAGCGTTCTGAACGGACTCAAAGGATACGTTATTAAATGCAGCCTCGATGTCAAGGAAGTTCCTAGGGAAATTTCCTTATCGTTCAAAAAATTCCTCCGCCTTCGTCACAGAAAAAACGAGGTCATGCTGATAGGTCTAAATGACTTTGTAGTTACATAAAACCTTGGCAACTTTTGTTAAAAGCGATGTATCAGAACAAATTTTAAGCAATTTTCAATCATGATCGCACTAAATATCCAAAATATTATACATCTGTTCAAAATCCAATTTTTGTTAAATCAAATAAATAAACACAACACAAAAATATTTAATATTTGGTACTAAGTTTACGTGAAATGAAAAAAAAACAAGATTTATCTCGATTGAAAAAAAAAGCTAAACAAAAGTAAGTAAAAAGAATATAAAACTATTTAAAAAAAAAATGTTTCGATAATTGTATGTCTTGTTTTCATTTCTATCACAGATCTCACAAAAAAATCAATCGCATTTATAAACTTTAAATATGCCGCACCAGACTCGACCAGTTACGAGTTATTGCCTCTATGTTTCAAAAATGCTTCTTCGAGCATGAAACGCATCGGATCCAAAGAAACAAGTGAAAATTAGTCTTGACTCTATCGAGGCTGACACATTGGCGGCGATTCGTGAGAAGAATCGTTTGGTGAGGAAGTTACAACGAGAAATCTATCCGGAAAACCGAGCTGTATTCCGTTCTCTCAGCCGTCAGTCTCGCATCCTTATTGGACAACTCGTCACGCGAGATGCAAATACCAATTGGAAAAACTTCACCGAATCTATCACGGGAGACTCACGCAAGTTTTGGCGACTAGAAAAGACTCTTCGAGGAAAAATGGCTGGCACCCATCCCTTTCGCATGCTTGACGGCAATGTCCTCGCCTATCCGCAGGGTATATCTGATAAACTGGCCCGCATGTTCGCCGCAGCTCACCTATATCATTGGACGAAACGCCCACACGGAACGACCACAATGTTGAGAAAAAAGCTCGTGAAGCCGCCCGTGCTTGCATTAACCAATTAACTGTAGTGAAGGCTACATCCTGCGAGATCACGCACTTTATTGCTGGGCTTCGACCATTCCAGGCGCCAGGATGGGATGGGATGGGATCCACAATAACCTGATCAAGAACTTGCTCCCGTCTGCTGTGGACCATTTCGTCGACATCATCAATGCCTGTCTACTGAACGGCCACTGTCCCACTTGCTCTAAACATGCCAAAGTAGTGCTAATCCCCAAAATTGGAAAACCCCGCTGCGACTCATCGAGCTACCGTCCGATCAGCCTTTTAAGTTCGCTTTGAAAAATCATGGAGAAAGTGGTACACAATCGAATCATCGAGCACTGTGAAGAGAACGCGATCATCGTGGACTCTCAGTTTGGCTTCAGACGGGGTCACTCATCCTTACACCAGGTTTCCCGTGTGATCGCATTAACAAAGCCAACCGAAGGAGCACCGGTGTTGTAACCATGGACATCAAAAAGGCTTTCGACACCGTCTGGCACTCGGGTCTCGTTTCGAAGCTGGCTAAGGCACGCTTTCCAAGTTTGCTGACACGGACTATAGACTCTTAATGTCGAGACCGACCATTTGCTGTACACAAACCGATGGAGCTACTTCCAGCAAACAAACCAATCACGCATGGGCTGCCACAGGGTAGTTTTCTCTCACCGACGCTTTACTCTATTTATGTTGCTGATCTGAAGCTTCCACTTGGTACCACTGCTGCATACTATGCCGATGACAGTGCCCTATTTACAGAGGAGCTCCAAGCTCGCAGTGTAGTGAGCAACCTCAACTCTGCCATTTGCCGCACAGCCGCTTTTTCCGTCGATGGCACATTGCTATAAGACATAAGCAGCTTTCTTCCCATTTGACGGAAAGCGGTCCCATTCTTTGCCAGATTGCGATCGACTGGGCGACGCTAGGTTACTAACTTTTGGAATGTAAATTGCTCTCCTTTTTTCCTTTTTTTACTTTCAAATGACTGGATTTTCTTTTCGCTTCCCAAGTTGTTATCTTTAAATAACTTAACCGCACATCAATCTAATCACTTTCACTCTTTTTGCTGCAAGACCACTCAGGCCAGAACTCAAAAATAAATAATAATGTATATATATGTAAATAATATGAAATATAAATTATTGCCAATAAAGTTATATTAAAAAAACAATTTTAAACATTAAATATTTAAATTTAAAAAAAATCTCAATTCTAAATCAAAAATTATATATATATATATCTCAAAAAACTTATTTCGTCCAAATCTCTCTTCTTCCAACGACTTATTTTCATGGCTCAATTGAAAAGTTCCGCGAGACACGATACACCCAAAAAAAATGACATAACAATTTTTGGCGACATAATCAATCAATTACCTTTAAAAAAATACATCAAATTTAATATGTATCATCCTGAACAAGAGAAAAGCTTATAAAATGACCAAAAGATGGTGCGCATATAAATAATCGTAAATATTGATGTCTTCCGATTGCCTGAGAGTATCTTGTTTTTTGTTTTTAATAATCAACTGATCGCATGACTCAAGTGCCACATTAACCTACATTATTATATGCATTACTTAATTTACACACGCAATTATTGTATATTACTTTTTATACACGCACATCGAATACACATACACATATACACACACTGTGGAGCGCTCCTGCGTTTAATATGTTAATAACAATAATTTGCTTTTATGGTACGGTCTCAGTTTAGCACTCGCGTGGTCTACCTGTGCGAA
The DNA here is from genome assembly GCA_010015015.2 of Bolitophila cinerea. Taxonomy (NCBI): domain Eukaryota; kingdom Metazoa; phylum Arthropoda; class Insecta; order Diptera; family Mycetophilidae; genus Bolitophila; species Bolitophila cinerea. The sequence goes on along the minus strand of JAAAKO020063987.1, from coordinate 1,903 downwards.
AAGTGCGCAAACTAATCACGTATATTATAATATGCATACGGCATACACTTATGTTTAATGAACATTCAATTACAAACTCTATGTATATCATCAATAAATCACGCACACACACATACACTCATTATTACAAAATATATTCATAACACAAAATATAATAGTGTATACAAACATATATATGTTTGTAAGAAATACACGTGTGCGTCGCGGCGAGGCATATGGAAATGACAGCAAACGCGAGATCAAAACTATTTGTAAATTGTAAGACACTGTAGAGATCTATGGCCTAAAGTACCGAGGACCGAGTCCGAGCATTTCTAATATGCAAACGCATACACAATTTACAGTTTCGAATTAATTCAATAATATTGGTACACCGCAATAAATTCAAACAATTTTGTTTATAGCCTATTTAGTGTATGTGTACTAAGATACGTGTTATTTTGAGTGTGCGCTCAATTTCTAGGTGTGTTCAAGAGGCAAGGTGTATGTACTCGTAAGTACGAGCGCCGAGCGCCGAGCATCGAGCACGCAGACCGAGTTTTGTTTTGATTTGCCGGCGCGTGAGTCACAGAATCGTCGCGCCTGCCGACCGTTTCTCCGTACCATACCACATTGTATTAAAATAATATAGTATACATACTAACTATATTATAGAGACTTGTGTTTGGCTGATTTTAATAAATTAATATATTAGTTATTAAACGCATATATAATACGATATACGTGTGTCGAGTTGCGCACGCGCGTCGCTCTCGGCCGACAAACAGGTTTGTGAGTAATATACAGATCGCACGCGGCGCCTCAGAATGCTGATGGCAAAAGGAGTGCGCGCATGCGCATGTGCAGCACAGAATGTGCAATGTGCAATGCGTGCTGCATTTCGCCCGCAACGCCAGAGTATATATACACACAATGTTATGCTTAAGCACACAGCTGATTGCAATTGACTAAGTGCTAATGCTTGATAGATTAGTGCAACGGGATGAAGTGTATCCTAGGCCTAAGGCCAGAAATCCATGACTCGCACGTAATAATTGATTGAGACGGCGCGCGGCTGCGAAATGTCGTTCATTTATTAATATACATACTCAACCGTGTGGACTTTTAAAAATAAATAACGATTAATGTGTCCGAATGAAATATATGAGTACATTTGGTTTGGAATACTACAAATAGTCTTTAGTTAAACTAGTAAATTACTTTTAAAGTTATTTGTAATATCAGAAAACATAATTTTCAGCTATCGAAAATTGTTGAATACATACAATGGAATTTAATTAAACAAAATGAATTTCGGGTAGCATGTATTTTGTAATAACTAGGGATAGAAAGCCGTTAGGTTATTTTAAAACCGAATATTCGTTTTGTTAATTAACCGGTAAACGAGTTATTTTGTATTTTATTGTATAAAAAAGAAACGAAATTAAATTACGGAATCTTTTTTTAATCCAGTTTAATTCAAAAAATAAACCACATAGAAAATATCACTCACAAAATTGATTAAAACCTTTTGATTTTTTGTTTATTATAATATTTTTATATAAAATACACATATTTGAATTTTCTGTAGACTAATTCTAGAAAAATGAAAAAATAAACAAACCTATACACATGAATTTTCAATTTTTAAAAAAGCTAGATATAAAAAAAACTAAAATTTTGTTTTATTGTTTTGACAAAAGTGACAATTTTCACGCTAAAAATCACAAAGGAACAATTTTTACGGTAGAAATGACAAAGTGACAATTTTTACGGTAAAAATCACAAAATGTCAGTTTTACGGTAAAAATCCCAAAGTGACCATTTTTACGGTAAAAATAACAAAATTACCCTTTTTACGGTAAAAATCACTAAGTTACCATTTTTACGGTAAAAATTACTAAGTTACCATTTTTATGGTAAA
>JAAAKO020063976.1:0-10037 GCA_010015015.2 Bolitophila cinerea | reverse complement strand
AATGTTTATTCAAAACAAACAAACGTACTTTTTTTTGAAGAGAGTGTTATTGTTTGTTTGGCTGCATAATTTTTTCAAAAATTAAGCTACATGGATTTTATTTTTAAATGGCCGGTAAAAATAAAAAGTAATTTAAAAAAAAAAATTAATTAATTTTATTAAAAAATTACATTTTTTAAACTTCAAAGTTATAATAAACATCTTAGACAGAGCTAAAACATATGCGAAGATATTTTTGCCCAGCAAAGAGCGCGTTTCTCTCAGTACTGAAGTTGCTGGCAACGTTGTATGTCTCTCTCGCGCTTGATTTCAATCTGTATTTCCATCTTGTTTCCACTTGCTGTAAAGCGAATGTTTCAGAATTAAAATCCTGCTTTACGCTTTTCAATCGACCATAATGTTTATATTTGTTTTGTGTTGTTGTGTATGATTTAAGGATAGCCAAGCGCCGATCATATGTGCCTCTATAAATATGAAAGTGGTCTATGAGAAATTTTGATTTTACCCTTTTTAGCCGCACATACTTAATATACAGTTATCTTCATATTTTTCATAAAAATTAAATACTTTAATAATCACCAATTAAAAAAAATATATATTCATTTGGAATAATATTTTAGATTTTATTAAATATTTGCAAATACATTTTAAATTTGCGGATATTTTCGGTTATTTTGAAGTATTTGTAAAATTATACACAAAATATTCTCAGATATTTGTAATAATGTTGATATTTTTCCTAAAAACTCAATATTTAAATATTCGCAAATAAAAAAAACATAGAATTTGTAAAAAAATTTTTCAATATTATTAAAAATTTGCAAATACATTTTAAATTTGCGGATATTTTTGGTTATTTTGAAGAATTTGTAAAAATATACACAATATTCGCAGATATTTGTATTATTCGTGATATTTTTCATAAAAAATCTATATTTTAATATTCGGCAATTAAAAGAACGTAATAATAAAGTAAAATATTTTTAATATTATATTGACCAATAAATTTTAAATTTACGGATATTTTTGGTTATTTTGAAGTATTTGTAAAAATATACATAATATTTTCAGATATTTGTAATATTCTTGATATTTTTGTATAAACTCAATATTATAATATTCGCAAATAAATAAAAAACAATCGTAGTATTTATATTATTCGTGGTATTTTAAATTATTTTTCAATATTATGAATATTCGCGAATACAGAATTTAAATAGTGCATTAGTAAAATTATTTTAAATATTTTCAATATTACTAATAATATTTGCTATATTATAGGTATTATTCCGTATTATCGAAGGTTTGTACACCATGTTACGGGAATGAGTTTGCCTCGGAATCGGGAATATTATATAATATTTTCCTTTTTCAATTTATTACATATCGCATATGATTAGTTCTTCCAACGTTTAAGTTAAAACCATTGTTTAGAGTGACCATTGGAATATGATATAAAAATCTTCATATTTTAATAATACTATCCGGTAGATTATCGGAATTACATGAAAAGTATGTATGCCTTAAGCTTAGAACCTGTAACCAATGACAAAGGTTAAAAGGAAGGTTAACAATAAACATATAGAGACCAATATTGGTACCGAACCTTGAGGAACTTCTTTTAATATATCTACAGGCGAAAAGGTACGGAGAAGCTGATGATAAAATAACCAATTTTATTTGCGTATTGTTTAGCTAAAAATAACACCGGTATAAAAATAGGGTTTTTAAAAAATATCGGTCTCCCATAACCTAATTTAAAGCGGATCTAACATTTTCATAATGTGCTTTTCGACAATTTTTGTCCAGCGATCATTAGACTCGGTAAATAGTATATTTATATTTTGTAATATACATATTATAAAATAAACGCGTATATCTATTTAAATTGGGATTTTGTGCCAATCATATTCTGCAGTCTGTATATTTGAAAAAACGTATTTTTATTTAAATACTGTCTGCGTTGTTCACCTAAACTACTTTTATACTTAATCCCTTACCAACAGACTGTAGCACCTGTTAGCGAACTTCTCATACATAATTATAAAAAAAACATATATACTATACTATAATAAAGACATTCATGTAACACATAACAACACGGTCTTATTTTGAAATTATAATTTCTTAAACGAAAAATCAATATCTAAAGAAAAACATAAATTCTTTAAAGCCAATTATAAACATGTTATACACACACACACATATACACAAATACAGGAAAATATTATGATCGTCGTTGAACGGCCGCGCGACTTTTCTTAAAGACGTACACACAAACAACAAATTAGATTAGGAAAATGCGCTTGCGGGTATATAAGCTCCGGAAAAATTGTATTGCATCGAGTTGCTTTCTTGGTCTCTTGCACTAGAGTACATTCCGACGATCACTTAGCTTCTTGCTAAACGTATACCCAAAATACTGAAGTAGTTCGTTTCAAAGCGATTTTCTTCAGGATTTAAAAAAGGTAAGGATATACATTCGATTTGTAGTGTCCCTAATATTAAATTTAAGAATCTCTAGCTGAGGAATGGCTGCCTTCAATGAGCCACACTTCAGTGCACTGTGGCAACAGAATGGAGGTGGAGGTGGAGGTGGTTTCGGCAATATCACCGTCGTCGACAAGGTACCAGCCGAGATGTTGCATCTCGTCGATCCACACTGGTACCAGTTTCCACCCATGAACCCACTGTGGCACAGTATTCTGGGATTCGTCATCGGTATGCTCGGCTTTATCTCGATCAGTGGCAACGGCATGGTCATCTACATATTTACCTCGACCAAGACACTCCGGACCCCTTCGAATCTCCTCGTGGTCAATTTGGCCTTCTCTGACTTCCTGATGATGTTTACGATGTCGCCGCCAATGGTGATCAACTGCTACTACGAGACATGGGTGTTAGGACCATTCATGTGCGAGTTGTATGCACTCTTTGGATCACTGTTCGGCTGCACGTCTATCTGGACCATGACAATGATTGCATTCGATCGTTATAATGTTATTGTAAAAGGTTTGGCCGCAAAGCCAATGACAAACAGCGGTGCTCTGCTCCGGATACTTGGCATTTATTTGTTCTCGGGTCTGTGGACAGCGTTCCCGTTGTTCGGCTGGAATCGGTATGTACCAGAGGGCAACATGACCGCCTGCGGAACTGACTACTTGTCCAAGGACTGGTGGAACCGATCCTACATTCTGGTGTACTCAGTGTTCTGCTATTATCTGCCTCTGTTCCTTATCATCTACTCATATTTCTTCATTGTTAAGGTATGTGTGAAATCTAAATATATATTTATACAATTTATAAATAACCCTAAAAATGTCTTGTCTAGGCCGTATCTGCGCACGAGAAGAACATGCGTGAGCAAGCCAAGAAGATGAACGTGGCCTCTCTGCGATCAGCCGAAAATGTGAACGCCAGTGCAGAATGCAAACTGGCCAAGGTGGCTCTTATGACGATCTCCCTGTGGTTTATGGCCTGGACACCATACCTGGTTATAAACTATACCGGTATCTTTGAGAGTGCTCCGATCACACCTCTGGCCACTATCTGGGGCTCTCTGTTTGCCAAGGCTAACGCTGTCTACAATCCAATTGTATACGGAATAAGGTATAAACTTGACTAATAATAATCAATTGCTAGATAACTATAATTGATCCTTTTTTCTTACGCAGTCATCCTCGGTACAGGGCAGCTTTGTTCGCACGCTTCCCGGCACTGTCGTGTGCCGACAAACCATTGCCTGGCGGAGACAATGTTTCGGTCGCATCTGGTGCCACTGCGGTGTCTGATGAGAAATCTGCATCGGCCTAAGAGTTTCGTTTATGTTTTCGTTTCTTGCGAAAAACTTATCGAGACTCTCAACCGGCCACCCAAGAACAACAGAAGTGATATATATAGGCAGACACAGACACAGATACACACTATTTTGTATAATATAGACACTATTTTATGCGGACGAACATTTTGCGATGATATTGTAAATACGTTTTAAGTCAACTTATTTTTATTGATTATTATTTAAAAATTAATAAAGACATAGACAGCAAAGGAATTATTTCGGTATTTTTTTTTTAATTGGTGGCTTTGAGAACGGGCTGAATATCAAACGTTATTTGGGGACACCATTATTTGAGGACTTTGGCGGAAAACATTAAAAATACAAGTAATGATATATTTTAACTTTATATTTTTTCATAAATTAAAAAAATTAAGGTTTTCTTTTTGTTAACTTAGTCTATACCTTGGGTTCTTTTTAAAGTATTCAGTGATAAAAGGAAAATCTAGCCATTTTAATAATATTATATAATCTTTTGTATTTGTGACTAGGTTAATTTTCTATCCCATTGAGACAAATTTTAAAATCATTGTTAAAAGATATATAAAAAATTGTCTTTTTATCAATTAAAAAGAAAAAAAAACATAATAATAATTTACACATACAAAATGTGTGTCAGAAAGTCGTTAGGCCGAATGTGATCAGTCATCAATTCGAATGTCATGAGTCGATAGGCCGAATGAGCCATTAGGCCGAATGTTATCAGGCCTAATGTCATCAGTCCGAATGAGCAATTATGCCGAAAGGGTTATTAGGCCGAATAAGCCAGGAGGCCAGAAAGCTGTTGGGCCATTAGGTCAAAAGAGCCATTTCCAGACTGATTGAATGTAAATGGACGTATGGGGCCATTAGGTCGATTTAGCCATTAGGCCGAGTGCGAGCCATTAGGCTGATTGTCAGCATGCCTAATGTTATCAGTCCGAATGAGACATTATGCCGAGTGGGCTATTAGGCCGAATAAGCCAGTAGGCCGAATGAGCTGTTAATCCGAATGGACCATTATGCCGAGTGGGCCATTAGGCCGAGTGAGCCATTAGGTCAAATGTCAGCATATCTAATGTTATCATTCCGATTGAGCCATTATGCCGAGTGGGCCATTAGGCCGAGTGATCCATTAGACCGAGTAAGCCATTAGGCTGAATAAGCCAATAGGCCGAATGAGCTGTTGGGCCGAATGGACCATTAGGTCGAAAAAGCCATTTCCAGGCTGATTGAAAGTAAATGGATGTATGATGTTGGCCATAAAAGGCCATGTGAGCCAATAGGCCAGGTGGGCAATTTTTGACCAAATTAGCCATTAGGCCGAATGTCAGCACGCCTAATGTTATCAGTCCAAATGAGCCATTATGCCGAGTGGGCTACTAGGCCGAATAAGCCAGTAGGGCAGTTGATATATATGAATGAGCTGTTAGGTCGAAATAGCCATTTCCAGACTGATTGAAAGTAAATGCACTTATGTGGGCCATTAGGCCAAGTGAGGTCAAATGTCAGCATATCTAATGTTATCATTCCGAATAAGCCATTATGCCAAATGGGCCATTAGGTCGAGTGAGCCATTTTGCCGAATAATCCAGGAGACCGAATGAGCTGTTAGGCCGAATGGACCATTAGGTCGAAAGAGCCATTTCCAGACTGATTGAAAGTATATGGACATATAAAATTAAAGATATTACTCCCAATTATTTGGATTCGTCCATAATATATAATTGATGAAAATAAAAATTTGAAGATAACGAGAAATCATCAATGTTATATCCATGTTACTTTTAGGCCACCATTTTTCTCTAAATTATTCACAATGTTTTTTTTTAAAAAGTTGTTTTTTTATTTCTATGGCACCACTATTTTTAACGGATTGATGATATATTTATGTGTTAATCATCTCGTATATTATATATATATATATAATAATCTTATTAAATACTCTTTATTTAATAATCTATTGTATTTCTCACAAAGAATTAGTATTTCATATATAATATTTAGCTCTTCTCGAGTCGAAACTTTTGTTGAGTGCTAATATAATTCGAAAACAGTTCTATATCAACTAAACTATATCTGACAAAATATTTTCTATTCGAATTGTTTTTAAGGTATTTTGTCTAATATGTTCCGAGTTCTATTCGATTTGTTTTCGAGTTATTTTTGCTAATATAATTTTTTCCGAGTTCTATTTGAATTGTTTTCGAAGTGTTTTGACTAATATGTTTAAGTTAATATTGAACTTTTTCAGAGTTCTATTCGAATTGTTTTCGAGTTATTTTGGCTGATACTTATAAGTTTTTTCCGACTTATATTCGAATGGTTTCGAGTTATTTTAACTGTTACAAAATTTAATCGGAAATCTTTTTGAATTGTTTTCGAGTCATTTTGTCTGATATGTTTTAGTTATTATAAAACTTTTTCCGAGATATATTCGAATTGTTTTCTAGTTATTTTGTCTGATATAATTTTTCCGAATTATATTCGAATTGTTTTTCAAGATAATTTGGCTGATTATAATCTGGCTTTCTATCCAACAGCCTCTCTAGCCAGTGGATTTATGTATATAGAATGGAATAAAATAGAGAAGAGCAAAAATCTGAGTTTCAGAACTGAAGTATTTCAATAAAATCCAAATAGCATTTTTGTTAGGGCCATACTCTTCTTACCTTTTACCTTCATTTATCTCCATCATATAACTTTTAATTCTCCCCTTACCATTTTACCAGCAGTTTTTATAAAAATGAACAAATGAATATAGAAAAAATACTAAAAAGGTAAATATCCTATCTTCCCTTTCTCCAACCCATTTCTATGTAACACCATAGATTACGTTTTTACAGCATTTTACAGATTTTTATTTACAAAAATAAAGTAGAACACCATTTTTATCAGGTAGATGAAGTCTGTAAGACCGATCCAATCGAATTAAGTCAAATCGAGTCACTTTTCTTACGCCACTCAAAAATATCTGTAGCATGTGTGTGAACAAACATTTACGGGTGTATGAAAACCCACTCGATTCTACTCGATTATTTTCAATTCTACTCGATTCGACCCCTTTGCTCTTAACAGATCAACATTATTGTATGAATGATTTAATAAAGACTACAATTTAGACCAGAAAACCTAAATTTGGAAATCGGAATAGGTTCCCTCACTATTTGCGCCACATATCCGGTAAATGTGATATCACTGATATATGAAAGATGGGGGAGGTGGTCTTTTGAGACAAAGACAAATGCGGCACGGATATTTTGCCAGATGCGGCATATTATTTTTACGGCATGGCGGACAAATTAGGCTATTTTAAAAATGAGAAACTGACAAATGCGGAAAGGTTATTTTGCCAGATACGGCACATGCTATCTGCGTTATAGGACAAATGATGAGGCTATTTTAAGAAACTGACAAATGCGGCACATGATAAATGCGGCACACGGCGCACGAACAAATGTGTCTCTTTATATAAAACGCATGCAAATAACTAAATGAAATAAAAGTGCCGCATTTGTCCGGACAAATTACTATATGTTGATTGATTTTTGTTTTTGGCTGAAGTAACGGAGAACTTTTACAGCCTTATGGAATGGATGCCGTACTACTCTTAAAGAGGGGTTCTCCCACACAACAAAACCGTTTAAAATAGTTGTCGGTCACCTACCCCCTTTATAGGGGTGGGATTAAAGATTTAAGAAAACATCAGAAAAACTTTGTTTAAAGGGGCTTAAATATAAGGGATTTTTTTTGGTATAAAATGACAGATATTCAATGTCTGTCAAATAAAAATAGAAGGACAAATATTAAACAACCCTTGTGGGGCTAAAAAATGTATTTACATATCTTTTTAGGCCGGCATATCGGGGTGGAATAAATAAAAAAAGCCTAAAGGTAGTTTAAGGCCTAGACCCTAGAGCAACAAACAAACAAAAACATTAGAGCAATACCCCTACTTAGGTGCTGGTATTTGTTTTAACATTTTCTTTATATATTTTCAAATAATATGAATGAATGGAAGAAACCGCGCGCAGTCTGAAAATTAATTCGGTTCATAAAGCACGCATTGCTGTTGGAGGACCCTTCCACCCCATAAGACTGTAAACATTTTCCGTTAGTTCAGCCCAATACCCCTACTTAGAAGTTATGATTAAATCAAAAAAGGGATTAGGTAAACTAGAAATTTACATATATGACCATAAAATTAGAAAGAAACATTCCGAGAATAATCCTTTTAAAAAATGTTGAAATATATGCAATTTTAATATTTTTGACGTAAGGGGTTTTTTAAATATATATATACTTGAAAAAAAAAACAAATTATAGAAAGGCATCCCTTTAAAAAAATGTTGAAATATAAACAATTATGACACCCGTGTGGGGTAAGCCTTTTGATGCATTTTTGACATACTATACTTAAATATATAAGGACTACTATTTTAAAACTAATACCAGCACCTAAGTGCTGTAGTTTTTGTTTGTTTGTTGCTCTAGGTCTTAACCTATCATTATCCTATCATTTTTTTATTCCACCCCCCTAAATGCTTCCCATATTTAAAAAAAATACAGTTTTTAGCCCCTAACGGCTCCCAGGGTTGTTTTTTATTTTTTTTATTTGACAGATACATTAAACACCTGTTTTTTCATACCAAAAAAATAAACATCTCTTATATTTAACCCCATTTAAATAAAGTTTTTCTGGTAATTTCTTAAATCTTTAACTCCACCTCTCTATAAAGGGGGTAGGTGACTGACAACTATTTTTTAACGGTTTTGTGGTGTGGGAGAGACTCCCTTTAAAGGTAGTAGGGTCACCACCAAAAAAGGCTGTAAAAGCTCTCCAATATATACGCCAAGAATTTAATAAACTTTTAAAAATTATAATAAATGCCAATTTGCAAAATATCATAAAACAGTGCGTTGTACATACAAATAAAAAAGCCGCAACTAGACAATTGCGGTACTTTTTTAAATAGCAATTTGAATGCGATGTGCATGTAGTAAAAGTGCCGCATCTGTCCTTTTCTAAGTTTTAGTTTTGCCTTACGTGTCCAATGCCGCATTTGTCTTGTGCTTTATTTTACAAATGGCCTCGCCTCATTTATTGTGATGTTTGCCTCATTTGTCTTAGTCTCCTTTGTCTTTGCTCCATTTGTCTTTGCTTCAAAAATCAACACACCGTTGTTTGGCCTGTTTTGTATAGAGACTTGTCCGATTTAATATAAAGTATTTTTTTCTAAATGAAAAACTTCGATTCTATTTTTTTAATTATGTTGATTTGAACCTTTAGAATTTTATTGGTCAAGTCGAGAAGATGATATCGTCCAAATGGGCGCCGTCACAATTGATTGCCATATGGGCTCGTTTTATGGCATTTTCATCACTTCGGGCGACATATTCTTGCACTCGTGTCGAATGTTGTCCTTTAGGGCTTCCTGGGTCTCGGGCTTGTTCACGTAACTTCAAAAAAAAACAAAAAAGTCTGGAACGGTTAAATCGGGTGATGTTGCGGGCCTGTGCAAATCTCCAGAGATGAGACGACCCGGGTACGCCGCCTTCAGAATATCGGTTGTGGCTCGCGCAAAGTGTGCCGTTGCTCCGTCCTGTTGGGAACCACATGTCCTCCAGTCCTAATTCGTACAATTGCGGCAGAAAAAACTCGGTTTACATGGCCCTATAGCGCGCACTACAGCTGCGTTCTCGAAAAAAATGGCCAGATGACTCCTCCAGCGTGAACAGCGCCCCATGCATTCACTTTGAGTGGGTGTAACGGCTCCTCGTGCATAACTCGTGGATTTTCGGTACCCCAGAAGCGATAGTTTTGCTTGTTCACGTACCCGCTGAGGTAGAAATGAGCCTCATCGCTCATTATGATTTTGGTCGAAAAATCGTCCACTTCGTCCTCGAGATTAAGGATGGCTTGGGCGTAGGTTACACGCGTTTGGCAGTCAACAGGCACGGCGTCTGGTCGATGTTTCAGGCGACAGCTAGACATCCTCGGCAACAGCGGCGATATTAACGGCAGAACGGGCGCTCCGCGGCCAGCCACTCTTGGCAACGTCTCGTGTAATCCCATTCAATGTTGGAAGCCAAATGGCGCAGTGTTTGCGCAGTCGGTGCCGGCCGTCCGACGGAATTCGCGTTGCACCAACACCACAGACGAATTGTTACGCAAAAAATAGACACGATTATTCCGCGTTCTTGGGGAGTGTATCGCTCC
>JAAAKO020063965.1:0-10038 GCA_010015015.2 Bolitophila cinerea | reverse complement strand
ACGTTGCTGGCAACGTTGTATGTCTCTCTCGCACTTGATTTCAATCTGTATTTCCATCTTGTTTCCACTTGCTGGTAATCGAATATTTCACAATTATTATCCAACTTTATAAGGAATTCTAAAAAAAAATTAATAAAAGGCTAGTATATTTGTTTTTTTTTGTGCATTTTAACTAAAGTATCTATAAATTTTTACTTTATATTTTGATTACATAAAAAGTTATCAATTTAGAAAAACAGGTGTTTTTTAAAAAAGATTAATTTATAGGTATTTATACAATAAATTGAAAAAAAAATCTATTCAGGAAGATTTACTGTAATCTTTAGATTGACATTTTATTCAAATGAAAAAATATCGCCGCTGCCATCGCTTACTTGAGCGAAACATCAACAAAACAACTAAATTTTAAAAATTATAAATATATTTTATTTTTTTTGTTTTTAATTTTTTTCTCGGGCAAACAAGATGTTGAAGTGGTTGTAAAGGTGTCGAAAAACATATCGACGGTCATATATACCAAGAAATATTTTTTTTTTGCTGTGCGCAATATTTTAACAAAACAACATCAGAGAGAGAAAGAGAAAAGAAGTTTGGAAAGGTAGTTTGTTATCTCTATATCATTCTTATAACAAGAAAATCACCTAAAAAAATAAAAAAATGTTATGTTACAATATCTTTTTAATACCATGAATACATTTTTATTTACCAAAAAAACAAAATAAACTCATAAAATTGTTTATTTGGTGATATATAAAATATTAATATTATAAAATAAATTTTTTATTTGTGAATTATATTTGATATTATTTTGATTTTTTGGCATTTTTATTGATATCTCTTATATTTTAGTATTCTACCAACATATAGTAGACTCCAATATCAATGGATGTTGGCTGCACCTAAAATAGGTTTCAAAATTAATATTAATATACATATTTATAAGATCTTTTTTGAAAGTTTTTAAGGGTTTTAATAGCAAAAACAGTTATATGACAATTATAAAAAAATCATTTCGCGGGCCGCATAGAACACCTTGGCGGGCCGCATGCATAGATTTTTACAAAATTTAACTGCAGTGGTCGAGAAAAAATAAAACGAAAACGTTAAGATCGAGTACGTAATTTTTTTTAGTGTGTTTAAAAAATATATTATCATCTGTGCCCCCCAGTACCGAGAGAAAGAGCCGTAAAAGCCTTCGGTACAGCGACACGCCAGACGCTACTAAACCCGATCCCAATTTCCGAATCCGCCAACCATACTCGAAATCCGGAAAAGCCACGTCGAAACACATAAGCGGAAATGCCACGGATATCACCTTCCGGGAAATCAATTTCAACGAGGTCGGCATCCATGACACCGATACGATATATTGAATCGTGTAGCCCGATATAGCAGAGGCGCTTCGGGTAACCGGGCGATCAGCAGAACGAAAGTTCATTCTAAATCAGGTATGTCACAGTACTCGTCGTAACTGTGCAGATAGGTTTGTATTAAGCGAATTTTTATGTTATAGTTTATTATCATATATTATAGTGATTAATAGTGAATTCTTTTGTATTTTTTGCATATGCGCTATAGGTGTACTTTTTAGATTTGCCATACCCCCCAGTTTTTCTTTTCATACTTTGTGAAATAAAAATATTTAAAGTTATTATTTTTTTATATAGAACCACCAACCAACCACGCATCATCATATGTTTTTTAATATTAATTTAAATATTGTAATATTTTCCCTGTGCCCGGTTTCGAACTCTTGTCTGCTAGGTTTTCAAGCGGTCTAGTCGCTGTATCCACTGCTCTATTGCAGCTGATTTAAAACATACACAAATTATGTTTTGTTTGTTTTTTGCTGTATATCTGCCAACATTTACTTTAAATCTAATGTTTTTTGACACTTCTCATTGGTTATTTAATTAATTATAATCTTATTTAAAAAAAAAATTAGAACCAGTTTGTCAACAAAGGCTATTAAAAAGTATTCAATATGTACTGTATTAGTTAGTAGTTTTTCAAAATAAGTTTGGGTTGCCATTAGAACGTATTAAGCCATATTAAAAAATTACTATATGATGACTGATGCGACCATACATGATTTTTAATTTCTTCAAATTTGTTCTCATACATTACTTTTAACAAGAGTTGCCATAGTTCAGGAGAATTTCTAAAATTGCTTTAAATGCATTTTTGCATTGCTTGGATGTAATTTAAAACAACTTAGTTTTAGAATTCGAAATCATGATCGCGGCCAATAAAAAGCATATTTTTGAACCTAAAACATTAGAAAAACAACAAAACCACTCCTCCACGTGACAGCTGTATTTCATAAATTTATTTCCTATTTAAGTTGTTCTATTATTCATTTTTGATACAAGCATTTACAATTCAGAAATAGTTTGATATCATTATATAAAACTTAAATATCATTAAAAAATACTATATAAATAAAGAAAACTGTATATAAAACTTGTTCAATCCGATATATTACTTTTCTTTTACAGTAATATTTTCCATCACTCTATGAATATTGCGTTATTACAATTTTCAGATAATTACATGTTTGGGTCACATGTAATTATCTGAAAATCTGTGACGAAGCAATGTAATATGTCACTATCACCATTTATGAATTGTGCAGTAATAACAACCAAAGAATTCTCTGCATACTCTAAAAATAACAAATAATATAATTATGGCATACATGCTTTAACATCATAAAATTTATTATATTTTTAAAGATTTAATGTCATTTTTATTTTTTGCTTGTTTGTCAAGCAAGCAAAAATAAGCCATTTACTACTTTCTTTTCAATCTCTGGTAAATTAAATTTTAATTGCATTAATCAACATACAACATTATTTTATGCAGAAAAGTGTTTGGCTGACATTACCGCTCAATTCATAAAGATATGGCGGCACAGTGACATTGCTTCGTCAGATATTTGGCTCACATGTCAATATATGAAAATTGTAACATCGCAATATTCATTATATATTGATATAACTAGTGTCATAGATGTTTAAAATCGATGCGTTATTGTCATCTATGTGTTGGCCAGGGTAGCCGGACAATTCATCTATAACCATTCATCGAAAAACAAATCATCGAAGAACAATTCGTCGAAACACGGTTTCTCGAATGGACAATTCATCGAATGGAAAATTCATCGAATGAAAAATTCATCGAATGGACAATTAATCGAACGGGTAATTCATATCGATCGGATAATTCATCAAAATGTAATTTTGTGAATCTATATATATAATTGAATTGATTTCCGAACAATTGATAGTTAGCAATTTATCTTAAGTTATTAAAATTTAAAAACCTCATATGCATTTATATGTGATTTTTCAGTAAAAATTCCGCAAAAGTGTAAATTACCAGAGAATGGCGGATTTCTTGCCTATTGCTTGTTTTTGCTTGTGTTTAGCTTATTTTTGGCTTTGCAAAAAACCAAGAATTTTGTACTAATGACAGTTTAACTCAAATAGCAAAAACCACGAATTATTGTCCATTAGATCAATTGATTTTCAATGAATTATTTTCGATGAATTGGTTTCGATGAATTGTTTCCGACGAATTGTCAGTATACAATTTTTTTAAAAATAGAAATTTCTTATACAGCATTTCAACAACTTTGGAAATGTTGATGTGTTTATGCAATGATTTAGAATATGTAAAAGGACCGGATAAATACAAGGATATAAAAGCTTAACGAAGGATATAGGGATACCGTCAAACCAATGCTTGACAAAAAAAGAATCCATCATTGATGGATCCTTGTATCGTAACCTGATATGAACCAACTTCGTAAAGGGTGTTTTTTTAGACGTGTTGTTTTTCAAGAAAGAAATAAAACGCATATAATTCAATGTTATAGCCAATAATTTAACTTTATTATGTATATAAGGGTTTGCCATAACGTTTTAAAAATGATTTCGAGCAAGTGGCCGCCGCGGATGGATCGAATAAATTCCAGACGAGAGGCCCAATTTTCGACCACTTATTGCAGCAATTGGGGCCATATGTCAGCAATAACGCGCCTTTTCCCAAGGCGTCTATCGTCTCGGGCTTATCTGCGTAGAAAAGCGACTTCACATAACCCCACAAAAAATAGTCCAGCGGTATTAAATTTGGAGGCCACGCCACAAGTCCACGACGCAAGATTATGCGCTCACCAAAAGATTATTTTAATAAATTAATTTTTTCGTTGGCATGTATCGCCGTCTTTTTGGAACTAAAGGTCGCCCACATCAACATCCTCCAATTCAGACACGAAAAAGTCATTAATTATGGCTCTTTAGCGTTCCCCATTGACTGTAACATTATGGCCGGCTTCATTTTTGAAGAAATATGGACCAATGATCCCCTTTGCCCATAGAGTATACCAAACAGTGACTTTTTGAGGATGTAACGGTCTTAACAATGGCTTGTATATTTAAATTACTCCAAATGCGACAATTTTGCTTAACGTACCCATTTAACCAAAAGTGAGCTTTATCGCTGAACTAAATTTCTTGTGAAAATCGGGATTGGTAGCCATATCGTTGTGGGCCCATTTACCAAACGTGCGACGCGCTTGATGGTCGTTCGGCTTCAATTCTTGCACGAGTTGGATTTTGTAAGCCCGCAAACCAAGAACCTTCCGCAAAATCTTCTATTTGCGCGCGATGGCGGATTGACTTTTCGGTTCTTCTTCGAAACACTGCTCCACAACAGCAATAGCGCACTGTACGGCGTCTCTGAGGAAGCGCATTATCCACTAGCGTAAACGTGGTGCGAATTTATTATGAAATGGCTAATCAAACTGAGCATAAATCAAATTTCAGCTGCCAACATGACCATCTTCGAAAAAAGTAGTGCCACACGTCTAAAAAAACACCCTCTATAATTTTATTTTAAAATAACAGGTCATGCTGTGACGATATAGTTGAAACATAAACAAAATTCTTATGAAAATCTAAAAATAACTAACAAAGCTCTCTTCAATAATATCCGGTTAGATGTAATGGACAGTCTGCTTCTGACAGACAATATAGTGAATTTATAGATAAAAATACTCAATAATAACAATCAAAATAATTTAAAAAAAATGAAGCATCTATGTTGTTCAATTCAATGTACATATAATATAAACAATAATAAAAATCGTTCAATAAAAGCTGCTTTATACACACAGGCTCGATCAGGTGGTAAAACCCTATCTGTTTCTTCTCTTGTGTTGATCTTGCTTCTTCGATCGTGCTCAAAGTCGCGTGCGCCACTACCGCACCAGTCAGCCTAGTATAGTCAGACGGCCAGCCAGCGCAGACAGTTTTATTTGTGTGAGTTTGGCTTTGCGAGTATCATTTCCCGCGCGTGCTTATTTAAAAAAACTACAACAACAAGAGAAGAAAAAAAACACTACTCTTTGTTAGCGCAAATGGTTTTTGATATATACACTCGTATGTAAGTACCTACTGTAGGTACGTACGCGTATGGCTGTGTCGCGTCCGTCGTCCGTCGGTCGTGCGTTGAGTTTTCGTTAGATCATATATAAAGAGTTGCAGTGCGATCAGGCTTAATCATTTAATCGATGTTTTCGGTACGCATCGTATCGTTTTAAAAGCTCGCGCGCGATTTTATTTTTTTGCACAAGTTAAAATATACTTTTTAAAGTATAAGTGTATCTGTGTGTGTGCGTGTGTGTTTGTGTCAGCGAATTATTTAGTGTTTATAATAATTTATTTATTTGTGTGGACGGTGAAAAAAAAACGATCATAATAAATACGTGTATACAGTGAATTTAATTTAATTATTTGTGTCTGGATTTCATCAGTAAAGTGTAAGTGCCACCGATCGTAATTAGTTTTATAATAATTAGTCTATATATTGGTATTTAAAATTCGAAACACTTAAAAGTTATCTAAGTTATGATGTGGGTAGATCTAGTAACATTTTTAAACATAGAATAATCAGATCAGAACGTGTATATATATCTTAGGTAACACATACATTGTTGAGTTCTCGTTAATTTTGTGTTAAACCAGTCATTGCGTATAGTATAAAGCGAGTAAATTCCGATTTCGTTGTAAGTTTTATACTATAATCGGTTGCAGTAATTTATATATTGCAACGAAAATTTAAAGTGCACGCAGAATGCTCAAAGTAAATGCAAAATGCAGTTGGGTGTCATGTAATCACGCAGCGTGAGAGTTTTTTATATTCGACTGCAGTGATTCGCTTCGATCGTGCTGGTATGGTGCATAAAAGCGTGTGTAAATATAAATTATATACATAAGATTGCGCTGCCTATAAGATTAGGTAAGACATCATCATCAGTTTGATATTGTTCGTGTACTTGCTGTTTGAGTTTGTAAAAAATATAATTCGCTATACTTTCGGTGGCCGATGAATTCGTCAAAAGTGCGTGTTCATTATAATACATATATCTCTTCTCTCTCTAAATATATATATATATATATATATGTATAACAAAATATATGTATTCGTATTTGCCCGCCGCCGCTTATTTTATATTCAAAGCACGCTTGCAAACTTTACCGATATATACCTGGCTTGCGATGGTTATGTATTAAATATTTTGATTATTATAAATTGTTATATATACATATAGTGTTAACGGTGAGCAAATATTGGTTGGTTAATTTAGTATTTAGTCGCTGATTGTCGTGTATTTAGGTGATTGTGTGTGCGGAGAGAAACGTGCGTCCGTCAGCCGGCTTGGCACACAATGTGGAAAAATTGACATTTTTGTTTATAATTCATTTAACATTTTTTAATGAAAATTTAACATCTAAAATATCAAACAAAAAATGTTGTAAAACAAATCATAGGAATAACCATATATAAAAGTACCTTAAAAAAAATACAGTTTTTTTGCATTAAATTAAGTTATTTATGTAAAAAAAATAATAAAAGTGATATTGATATTGATCGTTGTAGTAGTTATTTTTAGTAATGTCATGTTAATTTTGTTATTTTTAAAGTTCAAATTTTGTATAAAAACGAGTTATTAAGTGTGATATTTTTGACATACAAAATTTATCCAAAGGTTTGTTTTTCATTAAAAAATAAACCCACCTATTACGCTTCATTCACTTGACAAGATACACATTTTGCATTTCTTAAATTTTTGTTTAGCCATAATAAATCGATTTAATCAATATGAAACAATGTAAAAAAATAAAAAAAATAAAAAGTTTTGAATTATCCAATAGAGTGAAGATTAAATATTAAACCAAATTTGTCATATTTTGGCTTAGTTTATTCATGTTTAAATTTCATTTTTTTTTTCATTTTTATATATATATATTATTTTTCATTTTTGGAAGGGTAACTTAATAAAATATAAAAGATATTATTTTAAGTTTTTAAAATTTAACATAATCACTTTATTAAAAAAGTTTATTTTAAACCACAATTTTTTAAAGAACTCATAAATCAAGGATGAGAACGATGGTCAGATTTTTTTTAATTTTTTGTATTTTTCTCATTGTTTTTGATGAGCAAATATTTCTCGGGTTTTTATTATTTATATTGAAGTCTTATCTAAATACAAAAAATAAATAATAAATTATAACTCATCATGGATGTTTTGTTTGACCCAGCGCTAACCGATAATTTAATGAAATACAGTTTAAAAAAGTTCAATTAAACAGTTCTAAACTCTTGCTATGCAACATTACGCACATGAGTACAAATTCAACTTTTAGAGCATTGAAATTAGCAGTGAAGACTATCTTTAGAATGTTTATGTATTTTTATGAAACTGATATTTTATTGTTTGTTTTTAAGGCATCTTTAGACTATAAAAAATCTTTTATTCAAAAAAGGTAGATTTGGTAGATTTTTTTTCGAGCTTTTATTAACTTATATTTTATAGATTCAAAGATTTACCTGATTAAAAAGAACAAAAAATAATAAAAAAAATTAAACTTTAAACTGATTTAGAAAAACCGTTATGACTTAATAAAAGTACTGAATATACTTTTGATGTTGGTTTTTAAAGTTTTTATAATTTTTTATGAAATATTTGTATATTTATAAAAAGATTTTATTTTTTGAGTAAATTCATACTTATAAATAAAAGTCGTAAAATAAAATAACTTGCGATTATACGTATATTTTTTTGTTTGTTAGTAACACATCATAACAAAATTTAAAACATCCTCCCCACCTAGAGCGTTACGTAATATATAGACGTCTCCTTATGAATAAAAAGCTAACGTATATTGACTTTATCCCCATTGTGCGTCTAGTCGCGTCATATAGATTAGCAGTATCGCTGTTCTACATATTTGCATACACACGTGTAAACAAAAATCCAGGCATAACACTGTAAACAAATATTTAAAAAAACATATTTGCATCTTTTTTTCGTGGTTATTAATGAAAACGATTACCGCTTGTAGAATGTCCATTGTGTTTTGGAAATAAATCCAATGACAAATACCTAAATATTCATAATTCATCCTATAAATAAATTAACTAATTAATTCGGAATGATCGATTATAATATGTGGAATTTAAATAAACGTATTTGGTATGATCATGTGTATTGGTTCGTGCCAATAGGTATATACTAAAAAATACCGGTTGTCGCGAAATAATAAATAGGTAAGCCCTGATTAAGAAAAATGCGTAAAAGGTTCATTAAATAATAGGTACTCTAAGCTGTCAAACAAATGGTACAAAAACTACGGATGTTTTTCAATATTTTGTTTAACGAAAAAACTTGAATTGTTTTTGTTGTATAGCTTAAATTTACGCCAAGGAATGTTTAAACCCGGTTAAACGGAGTCTTTTTTAAGCAGTTCATCTCACCTGTGATATCTTAGCTGTAAATTATTTTGACATTTTTGGTTATACATTATTGGTATCGAATTGACCGGCCCTGAATTGTCGGATCTAATATTTCAACGTTAAAATCAATATATTTTAAAGCATTATAGGTTTTAAATCTTTTTAATTTTTCAAGTTTTCGGCCGTTGAACTCAATCTTTCTTTGATTATAAATTCCAAACAACTGATTCTAAAATAGATTCTTAATACAATTAGTTATAGTGCTAAATTAAAAATATACAATAACACCCACATAAATAATTTAAAGACATTATGTTTCTTTTTGTTGCTTTTGTGGTCATTCTACACTTTTTATACAACATTCTACTTATTTATACAAAAAGAAAATACTAAAGCACAGCAAAAACTAAAATTATTATTACCAAAGAATGGTTAGGTGTACACTCGCTCAAATTGAATTTAAATTGGGGGATTTGTAACTTTACCTGCATCCTTTTTGAAGAAAGAGGGTAAACAAAACAATTTATTAATGTTGCGTTCTATTCTTTTTGAACATGTCCTTTTTGGCTAACTGTCCTTTTCACTGAACGAGACTTCTGTCCAATTTATGTTATACTCCACATTCGGCAGTATTCACGTTTAAAGTCTAAAAGGACTATCATTTTGAATTTTAGGTATTTTAGAATTTTAGAACTAGGGTTTAATATGTGCAAATCATGTTTAAAGATGTTCTGAAGATTTTCACAATAAAAATGTTTTGAATACATAAAGCAGATTGTCAAAAACACAGGCATACGAGTTGAACAAAGGCTTTCTGTTTAAATGATGATTTGCCTCGTTTTAATTTAAAATAAAAGGTCATTTTTAATATGATTACCGTCTAAAAGCCATTTGAGAAGACAATTTGCAGATATATAGTACTAGGCGATTACAAATTCGGCCAATGATTTGTTTTTGTAAACGCTTTTTAGCGTAAGGCAACTTTCATAATTACCGGTACATATGCAGGCCAACTGCAACTGGTGCCTTTGTCCTGGAGGTGCTATTTGATAAGCCACCGTATTACCTTTTTATACAATCGGAGGAAATATCAGCGGTTTATAGGCCCCTTCTAAGTGAGAGCTCTCCACTAGAAAATACTTCTCTTTTCAAATATCTTTGTTAGATCGGAATTTAACATACCTTCAAAATATCTGTTCAAATAAAGTCATTGATCCTATCAGAAAGACTTTT
>JAAAKO020063954.1:0-10044 GCA_010015015.2 Bolitophila cinerea | reverse complement strand
ACACATGAAGTTGGCGTTTATTGGGTGGTGAGTATGTTGGCGAATCAACCTATTGGTTGTAGTATTTTATTGTTTTTTATACTTCACACAAAAAGTGCATTTTTCTAACATTCATTTATAACAATAAATAAACAAACGCATCCGGATGGGTTTACAACGCAAAATGCAGTTTGAGCTGTTGAAATATCGAACTGTCAAATCAAGGGCAACACTGATCAAAAGCACCGTAAATTACGCACCTACGAGCTACGACAGACGAAGACGACTACGACCTACGACCCAAAACGCTCACGCATATATTCATAAACTTATAATTGTAAATAATAAACATATGATTGCATTTTGTGCATGCTGCATGTATGGAATTTTACAAACCACGCAACCCAGACTAGCCATAGCCACAACTTCAAAAACTGGCTGATAAACAAAGGTTTGTAGAACAAAATGAAATCTAGACATTTTGGCTGCTGTACACTTACCGTTCTATTCCTGTGCCTTCTGGATCCATCAGACGGAAATGAGTTTTTCACCAATAAAACAATTAAAAAATCGGGTAAAACACAGATTTATTGCTGTTTTGTTAAAAAAAAGAACGATTATTACTTTGCCTTTCGATTTCAGGCATCAACATTCGCATAGACGCAAGTAATTCTACAAACACAGCACTAGCATCCGGAAGCATTGCATTCTATCAGGAGTACGTTCTGCATCCGTACACCGTGAGCTCAATCGAGGTACACGATCTAGGTGACACAAATTTTGCAGTGCTTCAAGTGCACTCGTTCCTGTACGACGTTACACTGTCCTATAATCTAAGCATTCATACGCACTTCAATGAGAACGGAACGAATCTTGGATTTGTACTGTATCCCACCCAAAGTGGCACGCAGACATTGTATTTGTTTAATTTCAATTACTTTGCATCGGTGAACGTAAGCATTGTACTGGTGCTGTACGATCAATGGGTTCCGGTGCCTGGTGGTTGTAATCTAGAGTATTCTGTGTCAGAAGCACCGATTTTGGTTGTATCGCTTGAGCCGGACTTTGTGTTTGTCGATACTCCATTGGCCGCTGTTGATGGCGTGGGGCACACGTGCAATGCAAGCCTACACTATGCGGGCTATCACATGTACATGAGCCGCGGTGACTACAGCGTTCGATCTTACTTTGATGGCATCAAGTCAATGATTACAGTAGATGGGGCCCGATCGCATGGTGCATTAGTGAGTATTTTAAGGACAGTAATATATACAGAATTGAATTGACCGTAGACCGTACACGCACAGGGAACACCGTGGCCAGGTCTCAAGAATCGGCGTACGTACATGCCATCGCCAGGAACAGGTCTGATATTTGCCACCGTTGTGACTGGATTCGGTGATGCCAATGCCGCTGCCTACGTGCCTGCGTTTACGATTGCATGTAATCCGTTTCTCTTGGACAGCGGCTGCAATATTTTCCGTTAGTTTTCCAGGTGCCTATTTACTTGAAGGTTATATTGTTAAGGTTTGACTATGCTTTTCCAGAAAGCGCCGAGTATAAGGTACTCAGTGGCATCCTTATCGCTGTTGGTGTAATTCGTGCATACTTTGGAAGTCTGTTCCAGGGCATTGGAGTGCTGATCGATGGTTTCGTTGTGGGCACGTTCACCGCTTATTATCTGTTGTACTACTGTCCCCTGCCGGAACTGTCGGAAAGTAAGTATTTAGCTAAATAGTTAGTTGTCAGATTAATAATAAATTTCTTTTAGAATCCGAGTACGTGATCATGGTTAGCGTTGGAATTCTGCTAGGCGTTTCACTGATGTTCCTATGGAAAGCATTCATGGTAATTCGCTTCG
Organism: Bolitophila cinerea; assembly: GCA_010015015.2. Taxonomy (NCBI): domain Eukaryota; kingdom Metazoa; phylum Arthropoda; class Insecta; order Diptera; family Mycetophilidae; genus Bolitophila; species Bolitophila cinerea. The sequence goes on along the minus strand of JAAAKO020063954.1, from coordinate 8,204 downwards.
TGATCGAGGCTCTAGGCAACATTATCGTGGGCTACTTGCTTGCCTCACTATCCGTATATGTGGTGGACAACATAAGCTTAAAGAGCTCTGGCTACTGGTACGAAACCATTTTCCTGGGATTTATTGTGACCTCTTTTATTATGTGCCCACCGTGGAAAAACTGGAGCGGAGTCCTGATGAGTGCCACCTGGGGCACATTTGCAATCGTACAGGGTCTTATGTTTGTCTATGGCAACAATATGAGTTTCGTGATTATAAATTCAGCACGATATGTGTCCGTCAAGAATTACCGTTATTCACAGACGACGCCTGCTCTGGCGGCTGAAGGTAAGACATTGTGATTTTTCTCTACACTATGTCTAAATGATATATGTCTAAAATTAATCTTGATCTTTCAGATGGATGGTTCTGTATACTCTGGATATGCATGATAGTCACTGCAGTTGCCTGTCAGCTAATGATAAAGAATCAAGCCACACATGCCGAACTTCTGGACGAGAGAGCGCCACTGATAACACGATGGACACGCGGATCCGACGAAGTATTCGAGTCACCCGGAACAAACACCCAGTCTATCTCTCGTTTTCGACAGCGCCTCCAGCAATAACAAAATAAGCTTGTTGCTATTGCAAAAAAATGAAAAACCACTTTATATTTCTACACAGATTATGTACATAATAAATAATATAAGAATCTAGAATCTAAATCTGAAAATGTGTTTACAACCGCAAAAAAAGATCGATTTAAATTTCCCAGACGTTCTCTCGCTTGTGAATAATGAAGTTCTTTAATACAGAATCACGTCCGCCTACGCCTACAGTTACTGTTCTGAAATCTACAGGTCGTACTTGTACTTTTATAACCGAAAGTGATTTATTTGTATAAGCTATGTAAGCGCACGTAGAAACAACAAAAATTATAATTACCTGCATCATTCAAAATAATTCTGTATACATATTTTATATACGAGTAGTTTATGCGTGTATTTGTTTTGTGGCTTATTAATGATCACGCGTCGAGTGTGTTTTACTAATCGGCAAACATTAAAATACAACAGCAGGGCGTGATTAAGGATTTTTAATTGCTGCGCGAGGCAATCGCATACAAGTGAGTGTAATTAATAAACGTTTAATCCGATTAGTGCGCCTCGAATTACAGCGGAAAGGTCGGACTGAGAAGGAATTCTAATAAATAGTAAACGGATTGATTTATTATATGCATATAGTTCCCAATACATAGACAAACAAAGGAGTCACATGCATATTCACACTTAAACTGAAGTTTACAGTTTCGAAATACCAGTGTCTACACTGATTTCGGACAGTAGTTTTCGGACACTGTTAAACTTCGGATTGTCTTTGCTGCGCAAAAGCTTGAAGATCACATTCTCGCTGGTCGTCACAAAGCAACCGATCTGCTTGAGACGCTCGTGGGCTAGCGCTCGATCGGTGGGAGTGCGCGAAGTTGAGCAGTCCGCAACGATGTGCACTTCTAGGCCTTGCGAGCGCATGTCCATGGCGGTTTGCTCGACGCAAACGTGTGTCTAGAAAATATAAATTTTAACTTATAATCGAAGTCTTTTTGTAGTAGTTAAGATATAGTATACCTCCAGACCGAACAGAACAACGCTCTCCAGCTGTTTATTGGCGAAAGTCTCATCGATCTTTGTCTGAATCTCCGGGATGGCCATACTGAACACGTTCTTCGGGTAAACACCCAGCGCATGAGCGATGTCTAGCTCAGCGGCAATGTGGCCAAGTTTCTCAGGATACTGCTCGGAAGCAATTAGCGGTACCTCTAAAGACCTACCCGCTTGGATCTTAAGGAAATAAACATTTAAAATACTATTCCTAACTCTGCGAAAACTGAAGAACGCATGGTATTTACCAATTTCTGAGTGTTTTTAACAACTGCCTCAAAGTTGGCCATCGCCGGGCGAAATTTTTCCTGGATGTCGCACAACAGGAACAGTGTTTTCTTTACGTCCAAGTAACCCAGTGAGGCTAGTCTTCGTGCCATTTTGAATTATCTATTTATTAGGAGACAAGCGAATAAATTCAAGAACAAAAACTAGCGTGTGCAACGAAACAATTATTTGCAATTTATTTTGGAATATGACATAATAATATGATTAAAAAATGTAAATAAATGCAATGATAAAATGATAACAAATATGTCAAAAATAAAATAAACAAAGGTCTGAGTTGCATTGAATTACAAGAGGTGTCGCCACTTATGTACGCATAGTTTTAGACAAAGATGTCACTGTTAATTATCTTGAATGACATTTTTGGTTTTGCTTCACTTTTTAACCTCCATTTGCATCTGTAAGAAAAATATTGAATTATGCGGCATAAAATAGATCCTATTTTATTTGCAGTACACAACAACAATTACATTACATAGTGAAGAAGAGGAAAAAAGAGATTATTGGATTTTTACAAGGTATATTTTGCCTGTCACCGTTAAATATAATAAATCGTCAAATGCCAAACAATATTAGAAATTAGGATCTTTATTTCACATGATTAAATTTTTAATAGTTATTAAAAAAAATATGTAAACAATAAAATGAGTTTAAATAATATTTTTTAATCGTCCTGTCCATGTAATATATTTATCGGTTCAACAAATGTCCTCGGTTGGCTACTCTTTTGTGAAGGAAACCTATTTCTTCAATTTAAAATGTACCTGTTTAATTTGAATTTAGTCTGCCCGTCAATTATGAAATGCCCCCATAAACTTTTTCTACGCGCCCACCACTGCTCATACAAAACCTCCAAATTGTACTACAAACGTTTTCCGCCAGTGCGGCGCCACAAACACACCTCGGTCGCGCGCGCTCGCGCAGGTCTACCAACCAGTCAGAAAAATCTCTTCACAAAATGTTGACATATAAAAAATGACGCCTCTGTTTTATACCGAATTCGCCCAAATTAGTTACCCGCGCTCGCTGAATTCTAAGTCCACGTCTCAATAAAACCCGGACTCGTGTCTGGCCGTCCGGATTGCTCGCGCAAAGTGAATCGATTACCCGAAAAACCGATTTCAAATTCGTTCTAACACCACACACATCTCGGTCGCGGTGTAAACAGGTGTGCCAAAACTACGCCATCAAAATTTCTGTTACGAGAATGCGAACAAAATAGAGAGAAAAAAATTGACAGATAAAGTCTGCCACAACATCATTGCGGCCAAATAAAAATACGATTCCACCTTTGAAAATATCGTACACAAACAATGTTCGTGTTCGGGCGCTCGCAGTGAAAACACACACACACAAATCCCCTTGCCCCCGGATTTAACCTCGAAAATTAAATGTATATTTATATATAAAAATACAAGCCACAGTGCCGTGCAAAATGTGGCCCACTACAAGTACCGTCGTCGTGTTAGTGTTGTGCCCCCGTTACGAACGCGAGCCGTCGTTCTGTTGTGACCGTGCCGTTGAAATGTGGTGATTCGGTCTGCCCTGGATACTCTCTGGGCACCGAAAATAATACGCCAATGCATCGAAGACAGTCTTCGGAAAAACCAGGTACTTATCATCCGACAGTCGAATATATATTTTATTATTTTGTATGTAGTTCAGCCACAAATATTCAATAATATGTAATCTACTAAATGCTTAACGTTATCTTGCAAAAAAACGCGCGCTCGTGCGTCTGTCACATTTTATCTGCGCGCTCGCGACACGACCTTTTGTTCATGAATTCAGGTTCTTGCAGGCCATTCACACTGTGTGTGGACGTTTGTGTGGACTGTTTGTGTGTGTGTGTGTGTTAAGTGTGTGCGTGCCGTGCGCTGCTGCTCATTTGTGCGTTTTGGCCTTTGGGGAGATACTCAAGCGCGCACTCGAATACACAGACACAGTCTCGTAGGCAAAACTGATAATCAACAATTTGTAGAGGATATGTTTTTCGTCTCGAGACTGATAACAAATACACATACATGTAGACTGGGCACAACGATACTTCGGATCGGAAATACACAGAGAAAGTGTTTTTAATGTGTGTGTGAGTGTGTTTGGTCAGGTTCTTGTTGGCTCATATCTTTTGGCTGGTATTCAAGGATCTCGGTGCAGCATCACAAATTACGCATATTTTCTACCACGACAACGGTGGCGGTGTCGGTCAGCGCCGGTCTTACATTATTGTGCTCTAGCACTTTGGTTTAGTTAAAAAGAGAAAGTCTGAGGCAGCACAGTTATTTATGTAATGCCAGTGTGTCTGCAAAACGCCGCGATGACTCTCTCTCCTACGCATGCGTTCGCTGGCGCACACGGTGGCGGCTTCTATTGTGACAAATTAAAATAAAACACGCAAGTTGTTGTGAATGAAAATCCTACGTTGGTGTATGCGTGCCGACGAGCATACTCAGGTAGATGGGATGGTACTACAAATCACAATAACTGAGTTTATTGATGGTGATAATGATCTATACTGTTTGGAATAGGAGAGACACGTTTAATTGGATATCGGTTTGATGTTATACAAATGTAGTTAACATTACAATCTGTCTAAAAGAAGAGACGTATAAAGATTTTGCTAGTTTATACAATCTATTAAACCAAAACAAGTTTATTTTATTTATGCAATAGACCAAAGAAAATCCGGTATGCTAGAAGGGTCGGCTTTCTGCAAGGGACTGCATAAAATACTCGTTTTAAATTGTTCACATCTCTTGAAAAAAAATCATTGTTTAGTTTAAATAAACAAACATACAAAAATGTATACAATTATTAGCAAAGAAAATGTTGAATTTATTAAATGAGATAACATCTAATTTGAATTAGTTGGATTTTCTTATTGCTCATGATTTATGATTCTCATGTTGATCCTATGAGCATACCAAATCACTTTATTTTTTATTAATTGAACTAATTCCATAAGTGCATAAAGTATTATTTTTAGTTTCTGTTATCGTAATAGTCCTTAATAAACCAACAGCTAGGTTCAATCCAGAGATTTGTGTATCTGCAACTGTGATTTCAATTCTTTATTTTTATAATGTTGATGTCATGTTGATGTTTATTTATTCGAAATTATTTTTTTCAAAGCAAGGCCTTTTTAATTTGAGGTTATATCAAAATTTCCGGTTTAATGTCATGTATTAAACTCTTGTAACCGTTACAAAGGTAAAAAGACCCTTATAACGCATAAAACAATAATAACGTACAAAAAGAACCAACAAAAGACCAAATCATAAATAAATCAAAAAAATGCTAAAAGAATAACAGTACAAGTACAACAAACAAATTTATTTTAATGATATTTAAAACAATGTAAAAAATATGTACACCAAAAACATTGATTTATTTTAATGCACCCAAGGTTATTGCTCATTTTAATATTATGAGATGAGTGTTTTTTTTTTCGAAAATCATTTTTAGACAATTTTAGTAAAAAAATTGCACACAAAAAACCTGAAAACCAATAAGCCTGAAAATATGGATTTTTCCCGCATTGGAAAACATGAGACGAATATGGACTACAAAACATGTAGCATTACATGTTTTTTAACAAACAACTTTTTGCCTTTTTCTTAAATAAAACAAGAAGAATTTGATCCACTTGTTTTTAAGAAATCTGATACATTTTTTCAATTTCAATTCAATATTTTGTCTTTCAGGAATGGTGGCTATGGAAAAAGCATCCAATTTCCTTTCGAGAAAATCCGTCGAATAAAAGATTATAAAAAATAAAATATATAAATTGAATGCGGAACCACAGACCATGATATACAATTCCTGTCTTATTATCTTTTCTCTGTTTTATTATCAATTAGTCTTCCATCCAAATAAAACTAAAATATGTAAATTTAGGTTTCGTTTATTTATTTTAAGGTGAAATGATTAGGAATATATATAATAGAAACTTCGAACTTGTTGTTGTGTGGTTATTATACCAAAAGAACACTTATTAACAATAAAACAAAGTTATGTCTAATTAAATTGTTTATATCATTAAATACCAGTGAGGTGACATAAAGTCCACGGACATAACGTCCATGGACCTTTTGTCCGCTTTTAAGAGGACGTTTAGCAAATGAAAATTATGTTGACATAAAACCTTCATAATGTCCAAATGGAGAATTTGATATTATGGCGGTTTTAAGTGGACATTATTGTTTTGTTCACTTGAAATCATGTCCTTTATTAAATAGACATACAATTTATGGACACTGTGCCTGCTTTTAAAAGGACATAAAGTCCATCAAAAAAATAATATTAAATCTATGTATTTAGAAGAACGGACATAATGTCCATGGACCTAATGTTATTTTAAAACTGACATATTGTCCATGGACCTTATGTCCGTGGACATTATGTCACCTCACTTAAATACTGTTATAAATAATGTTATTAGTAAAAAAAATTTAAGCGTAGGTTTTTCGTTAATTTTTTTGTAATAATAATATGATTACCCAGGATTGAATTTTTATATTCCTTTGGGTTATATATTAGTAGAATATTATTAACGATAGTCAGGGAATCTTTAATAAACCTTTACTGCTATTTTCTACAAATAATATAGATAAATTGTAAGACAGATGCGACTTAGATCCATTTTGATATTTGCGATAAGTTTGTTATTTTGTAATATATTTCTTGTACCTTCGCTTGGTATATATAACCGTCGATAGAGAAAGAAAGAAAATAGAAAGGTTAGGCATATAATACTCGATTTAAAAGAAAAATTTGGCTTAATATTTGTACAGTTGCTAAACCAAATAAATAATCAAAAATTTAGAAAATACATAATTTTAAATAATACATATTTTTAAATTTTAGAAGTGCGATGCTCTAATCTAAATTATAGATTACCATTATCACTTAATTATCTGTTGTGCACACTAATTCCACAAATCTTCAAAAAGAAGGCTTCACCACCTGTATATCAAAGTATTTAAAATTTACCGCGTTCGCCGCACTCAAAAGTTTACCAGAGTCAAATTACAACACCAAAGTCAATGCGCGCCAACCTTATTTAAAATCCATTCAAATGAAAATTACGTGTAATTAAATACACACGGCATTTAACTGTATACAATTTCAATTTCGGTCTGTTATGAGAAGTATAATTCAGAGAAAAAAGTTAAAGAAGAGCTAATCTAATTTCAGTTCATTTCTTTTGCATATTATTAGTATGCTCGTATCCCTCGAGTGCGCAGCGCCTCCACTCTAATTTCCAAATCCCTTTACATTTCCGCAGTTTCCATTATTCACGCGCGCGCCTTCATTTATCACAGCTGCTACTTTTAAATCAATACAAAACCGTTCCCGACAATCGCTTGCTTGCTTGCGCCTCGCGCTCTTCTTTTTATACGCGTATGCGTTATTTAAGTGTGTGTGTGTGTATGTCCGTATGCACGACGACGCCGCCACTATTTTTGGCTAAAGGGGTGTGCGCCCGTTTCAAGAACCTCGTTGGCCGCTGCGCCCGCCACATTCACTCTATTATGTAATATACACGCGCAACGACGACGACGACGGCGCACTTTTGAATACGCACCGAAGACAAGGACGACGACGACGATTTTTGGCCGACGCCGAAGCTGCCACAGATCAATAATTCCTAACAGGTTATTAATCAGACGCAAGCGCAGAGCCCATAATTCATTATCCCTCAAATGAGAATCGCGCTCATCTTTTCTGTGGCGAGATAATATTGTGTGTGTGTGTGTATAAATATATGCATATCCGTTGTGACACTGCTCTGTGCTCTTCCGTGTAACGTGTCTGTGTGGGTGTGTGCGTGGGTCGTGCACTCGACTCCCTTCCGTTTTATAACAATTGTTTGTTTGTATGGGTATATCGAAATCGCCGACGCACAGTGGTGCAAAAGGGTACTGTTTAGGACAAACCCAAGCTTTAATTGTTTTATTCTAAGTTTTTGGTTATTTTGAATAAAATAAAATTCAAAATAATTAAAATAAAGCATATAATTATATAAATGCAACTTATTTTTCAATAATAATGCTACTAAAATGTGCATCTTTATATATTACATTTAAAACTCTCAAAAATAAAATAAAAAATCACAATATAAAAACTATTTAATTTCAACTTATTTTTCAATAATAATGCTACTGAAAAGTGCATCTTTATATATCAAATTTAAAACTCTCAAAAATAAAATAAAAAATCACAATATAAAAACTATTTAATTTCTCAGTTCTAAATGTTTTAGAGTTTCAGAGGT
>JAAAKO020063943.1:0-10044 GCA_010015015.2 Bolitophila cinerea | reverse complement strand
GATAATCAATAATTTCAATGCTTTTCTGATTGATAAAATCTAGAAAAAAATTAAACTAAACTTACAAAAATCGCAATTCAATCATTGATTGATATTCATCATTTTCAAATTAATCATTGATAGATATTTTTTATAATCATTTTTGTGTTAGGATTACCAAAAATGATTTATTTTAGATTGTTCCAATTGTAGTTTTCATCATTTTTGTCTTGTTTTTTTTTTTAATCAAACAATGTTGTTTATATAAAAATAACATGAAAAATACAAAATATTAAATGTGTTCATATTTTGCTCATCTTTTATAAAAGTTATAAAAATCATTTCTATATGATTGATAATATGCTTATTTCTTAATGAAAAATCAGACGAAATTTATAGAAATCCTCAATTATTGTCAATATTATTGTCATTTATAGAAATCAATCATTTTTAATATATTTATAAAACATTTTCATTTATGGATAGCGCAAAGCCACATTTTTTGCTATATTTTTTAACAAAAGTTTGTCAAAAGTTTATCAAGATCTAGATTCTGTATTAATGATACTTTGTTTTTAATATAATAAAATATTTGGAAACTACAAAAATACCTCAAGTATTTTTTTTTTAGATTCAGGAAAATCAAAAGAAATGATAGATCAAAATACGAAAATCATTGGTTTAAAAAACAGATTAAATTGATGAAAATATGTTTTTTGATTTATTGATTGATTGATTGACTAAAACGGCAAAATAATAACTAAAAGGGTGTCATCTATTTGCGAATTTCCGCCCCAAAACAACAATTTGTATGGCTAGATTATATTTTATGATATGAATGATTGATAAAAACGGCAAAATAACTAATGAATAACAAAAATGGTGACATGCAAGTTCCATTTGCTAAAAATCACCCTACAACAACAACAATTTTGTCTAACGTGATTATATTTTTATCTAGAATCTATATTTAATAAATTTGTTTTGTTTAAAAAACAGTGTGTTTTTGATTGATTGACTAATTGATTAAGTGATTGATGAAAACGGCTAAATAATTCTAGAAAAACTAAAAGGTGACATGCATATTATTTATTCGCGGATAATCGCCCAACAACAACAACAACAATTTGTTCAACTTGATTATATTTTATCAAGAATCTAAATTAATTTTGTTTAAACAAGACAAAATTAATGGAAATTAGTTTTTTTGATTGATTAATTGATTGATTGATAGATTCATTGAATAATTGATAAAAACGGCGATAAAATTCTTGAATAACTAAAAGAGTATCATGCATCAGCCGTTTGCGAAATATCTCCTCACAACAACAACGATTTGTTGATTGATTATAACTAAAAAGGTGTCATGCATCATCCATTCGTAAGTTATCGCCCCACAACAACAACAATTTGTTTAGCTTGATTATATTTTATCAAGAATCGAAATTTAAAAAATGTAACATATGTAGTTAAAAAGCCAGACTAGATTAATGAAAAATGTTTGTTGATTAATTGATTGATTGATTGATGAACACTTGAATCATTCTTGAATCAATCACTTGCGAATTATCGCCCCACAACAACAATAATTTGTTTAGCTTGATTATATTTTATCAAGAATATGAAGTTACTTTATAAAAAAAAACAGACAAAATAATGACTTTTTTATTGATTGATTGATAAAAACGGCAAAATAATGGTGAAATGCATTATTATCCACTCACGAATTATCGCCCACAACAACAACAATTGGTTAAATTTGATTATATTTGATCAAGAATTTTAATATAACAAGTTTGTTTTGCTTAAAATAGACTTTAAACAGCGTTTTTTTGATTGTTTGATTGATTGATTTATTTAGTCATTGATTGATTCATTCATTCATTGATTTATTGATTGATTTATTAAATGATTGATAAAATGATAAAATAATTCTTTACAACTAAAAGATGACATGCACTATCCATTCGCGAATTATACCCTACAACAACAAAAATCGAGTAAGTGTGTATAATTGTTGTTGTGGGTCGATAATTCTCAAAACGACATTGCTTATTGCTTCCACCAAAATCCGTAAGCTTAAAAAAACCGTATTATTTCCACTAAATTGATGATATTATTGAATTTTTATGAAATTGAATTAAGAAAAATCGTGAAAATTAATCAACATTATAAAAACCACTTATAAATTGGCCTAAGTAATAAAAATCAGTGATATTATGTAATATTTAGTGATATTACGTAATATTACGTTATATTACGTTCTATATTACAGAATATTATTACATATGGCGTTTTCGTTGCTCGATATTGAAAGAGTGCAACATTTAGGAATAAGTCATTGAGTTTTCTTATGTATGTTAAAAATATCCTTAGCATGTGTGAGATCAAAAATTTAGCGCCGGAAGAAAACTTACTCCACTAACTTCCACCACAGTGATACTGTCAATAAATATCAAAATTAATCAAACGTCAAAGAAATGTGTCAAAGAGAACCGTCAAGGGAAACGTCAAAGAGGGCACGTAATCGTAAAGCTAATCGAGACCACCGTACAATGATAAATAAAATAACTGTTAAGGTTGTACACTGCTGGCTGCGCAAAAATGTGGTAATGCACAGCCGTGTCCTGTACATGCTACAAAATATGACAATTGAACCACTGGCGGGCTTTACAAATTGGTTTGACAGCAGTTCGGCTGTGACACAATATTGACACAATAGTGTGCATATTGACACTTTTGCTGATTTACCTTAACAGTCGCACACATCAGCGTCTTTAATATAAAGAACCAATCACATACGTAAATACTTTACAAAATATTACATATATTACAAAATATTACGAATATTAAAAATATTGCGAATATTACAAAATATTACAAAATATTACAAATATTACAAAATATTACGAATATTACAAAATATTACGAATAATACAAAATAATACGAATATTACAAAATATTACGAATATTACAAAATATTACGAATATTACAAAATATTACGAATATTACAAAAAATTACGAATATTAAAAATATTACAAATTTTATAGAAATTATCTAAATATTACAAAATATTTGCGATATATTACATTGATATATATTACACATATTCGCAAAATATTTCAAAATTCGCAAATATTACAAAATATTCGCGATATATTACATATATTACAAATATTCGCAAAGTATTTCTAAATTCGCAATATACTATAATTACAAAATATTATTACCCTAAATTCCGTTTTTTTTTTATTTTATCTAAAATTCACAATACCAGGATAAATACTATAATCCCATCGGTCAGCAGATAAATATGCCACATTTACCAAAAGAAGCTAAGACAACCTGACGTTTTTTTTTGTATCTCTCGGTATCTCTGCCATTCATAATAAAATACATCACCAAAACGATGCTGGCGCATTTTTATTCGTATTTAAATAAGTGTCTGATGTATTAGCCAAATTTGTAAATATATTATTTAATCTTAACGCGCTATCATTAAATTAATAATCAATATTATTATACGGGTATTGATGTATATTTTGGCAAGGCGGTAAAATAAAAGCGAAGATACACGTTTGAAAAGTACCGCCGCGCCGGCCGGAACGCCACAATCTTAATGCGTTCTTTTGAATATACATATATTGTTCATCACTTCTTTGTGTCACACCTCCGGGCTCCGGATAGTAAAACGGTTCGAAAATCGCCGCTAATCCATCCAAATGCGAATTTACTATAGAATCATTTCATTCAACGGATATAACTTTGATTAGCATATGAATGTAGTGTCAAAAAAAGAAGAGAAGTGCAAACGCGTGTGTGGGTCTGAGCAGTCAGCGCAGTGCGCATGCGCGCATGTCCAGATCATTTATTATGGCTGATTAGAAACCGGTCGACATAAAACTTGTCTCCAAACTGTGTTTATAGCTTTTGTGTGTCTGTATTTAAATAAAAAATAGAATGGTTTAGTTCATGCATTTCGAGTTTGTGACGTAAAACTTGAAATGACACAAGAAAAAAAACTGAAGTGTCTCAGACACGGGATTTTGGAGAACACTGTGCGTGTCCTCTATGTGTGATTGACGATACACATATATACACGGAAAAAAATATATTGTATCTAGTGCAGATATAATGAAGGCAAACTTAATGTTTAACACAAAAACTGTTTATATTGACAAGAAATATAAAAATGTTTATTGCACACATAATATGTCTCTGACAAATATATTTTGTGGTTTCTCTCAATATATAATATAATCCCCACAAACATCCTTAAAATTCAAGTTATATCAATCGCGTATCATAAAATGATATATTATTTAGTTTCTGGATTCTGAACGACGACAAAGGTAAAGGCACGATCACGCGTTATAAGCACTTCGTGTTTCCGGGACCGAATTCGGATGCTCTTCAGGTAATCGGTTGCGTCCAACGTCTGTATGGCTCGACGCGACTTCACGATGACATCACCGAGGAGGCCACAGTACTGCAGACTCGATGGCTCGTCCATGGTACTCTTCAGGGGATTGTCATCGTTGGCATCGATTACAAGTGCTGCCTGCACGTGTTTTTGCTGTAAGATCAGCCGGAAGCACTCCTCCATGTACTCGCGCTTTCGGCGTATGGTCCATTTCCTCTTCGGGTATAAAAAAAACCATTTAAGAAAATAAAGACATTTTTGAATTCGGGACAATTGAGAGAATTTACCATTCTGCAAGTTTTCCCTGAAATGAAGAAAGACCAAATTGTAACCTTATCAAGGATCGTATTCTAATGGACGTTGCTCCAAAAACACTAAAAAATAGAATTTGTTTGGAGCTCTAGGTTATACTATAGAAGTATATAGAGACTAACGTCGCCAATGAACTTTTTACAACTAAATTCAAAACCCTGTAAACATAGATTGAGATTTGAACTAATACACTCCACGATATCACACCCCTCTATTTGTTTTCATATTCAAAACAATCCCCTAAACGATACACATAAAATATATTGTTGATATATTTTATATGATCCCATAAATTACCATAAAACCACTATAAATACTTATTAGATTCAATACGTAAGAACTGATAAACAAATATTTGCATTTTTGATAAGATCTCTCTGTGTAATTTAATCAATAACATTAGCATTTTATTGGTAGCTAGCTATATACTTAAACTAGGGGTTGGATGGTTCAGTGGTTTGTTATACACTTTTGCCGACTAAAGGTATCCTCTTCTTTTATCGTATCAAGATATTGGTCGCATCTACGCATATTTGGAATAAAGTAAATTTCTAATAATCCAGAAAAAGAATGAATTCAGGAATCTTGAGAAAACTTTATATTGTTCAGGAGTGGTTAAGTATAAGTTGTGTTTATCCATGTAAGCACAAAAAAACGGATTCATTTTTAACAAAGTTTAATAAAAAAAAAACAAAAAAATGATTTTTATAGTCACATTTTGATACCAACAATATGGATCATTTAAACAAATATGTAAGCCAATTGAAGTTTTAGCTCGGTGGTATATATAAAAGTACTACGATTGGCCAAATCACGATTGGCCAAATGATACGATTGACCGAGAATCACGAATGGCCAAATCACGATTGGCCGATTTTTTTGATTGGCCGAATGATTCGATTGGCCGAATAAAAATTGGCCAACACACGATTGTACAACCCTCTTGCCAATTATTTACTATTAAAAGTACTATCTATATGGGAGGATAATTCTATTGAAATTGAATTACATTCGTACTTTTAGTTTTAAGTATTAAGTATATTATTTACATTACATTATGAATTTACTATACTGTAAACTAGCTATTAGATTTGAATAATATGTATATATTATTAACAGTGTTTTTTGTCATTACCGTTATATAGAATTCACCAAATATACATCACACATTATATAGTTATCCCGAGTTTTTCTTAAAAAGTTATCTCCATCATCCATCCGAATCCTGCAAAACCAACAAAAACTACCACATTTTGATCACTATTTTTAGTGGTTTTTCATAACCTGAATATTACTATTTTGTTCCGTTATTTTTTCGTTACTAAAAAATATGTTTATTATGTTACAAAAACGTTATTCCAGCACTGATAATAATATATTATTCTTTGCTCATCATAACATCCTTTTGTATATTAAATAAGGTATTTCACGTTAATATTTAACAAAAATTAATAATGATGAGCCACCCTAACCTAGTTTTGCTTAAATATATATGTGCAATGTGCATTGTGCACTGTGTGCAGTGTAACTGTTCTTGAAATGTAAAACATTCCCCATATTATGTTGACGTCACTGTGTGTAGAGTACACGATCAATATCTTCTATATATATAAATTAAGTAAAATGTCTGTCTGTCTGTCTGTCTGTCTGTCTGTCTGTGTGGTCGAAAGTCGCACAGACGGGTAGAGAGAAGGCTGAAACTTCGTATGTGAACAGGAGGCCACCCAATTCAGATCTAAGGATAGTAGTAGAGGGAATATGGGAGACGCATTTAGGGAACAGGGGGTGTTTTATAAAATTGCTTATATTGTGCTCGTGTTCGGTCGTGAGTGGTAATTAGTATTTTTGTCAGATGCCAAATAGAAAAAAGATGTTTCAGTTTTTTTGGTTATCACTTGGTTATCATTTTTAGTTATCATCATCATTGACATTTTATTACATTGGCAATCAAAGGTGGGGGTAAGTGATTTCTTTTTTCTAAAATATATAACTTTGGTGTAATGTGTCGCACATAGATGTATGATGGAAACCGGAAGTGCGTGCGATTTATACCGGAAATTAAGTAGCGAGTTTAAGTTTAGGTGGTATTTTTAAAAACGTTACGGTAGAACAACTAAATCCAGCAGTTCTGGTTTTAAACATAAAATATAATTAAAACTATGTAAATGTTACATGCTTGACGCGTCGGGCGACGGGACGGACAAAGCAATTCTAGTATACTATATATACACAGACACACTTTCGTAAAAGCTCCCGAGCCACGAATTCGCCCGACTTCAGTTATATTTTTACCTTCTTTCGGCTATGTTGGTGGAAATGTTGCTCTATAAATTACAATCAAATCGATTTGATTTTTTATTAAAACATAATATATTTAAATTGAATATATAAATTGAACAATTTGTGAAAAAACTCATATACTATTCCAAAAATATTACATATCAGAACTACAAAACTAGTGTACAAAAATGCTATTCATTAAATTATTAAAATAATTACGTAAGTTCTATTGATTGTTGATTCTGTTCTTATTGTACTTTCTATATTGTGTATTTGTTTGTGTGTTTATTTTGTTTGTGTTCAGTAATATATACAACTGAAACTTTCAATGCTGAAATGCATTTCAATAGTTAAGGATTTATTGAAAATAAGCGATTCGTTAACACTATTAAAGTGAAATATCCTTTTTTGCTAATTTATATCGAACACAAACGATGTTAAAAACAATGAATTATAATAATATTCTATTTTAATTTTATGTTTTACCTCCTAATTTCTGATTGAAACTAATTTTCAATAGGAGAAAATGTGACATTTGAAAGCAAAACTTAAATGCATTATTGAATGGGTCAATCAAAACTTTAATATTTAAATAAATAAAAAATAAAAAATAACCATTAAAAAATGGAACAGACTTGGTGTTACAGTAAGTGTTGTGCGATTTGTGTGTTACGGTTTTTAGTGGTACGGAATTTTTAGGTACTGAAATTTACGGTACAAAAAAAGTGGTACCAAATATTGGCAGTACACGATAAATATGGTACATTATTGATCCTTTGCAAGCATGCTACAATACCTGGAAGCCTCTGCTGCCCAGTATGTTTCACCGTTACAATATTCGGCTCCGTGGAGTCGCTAAGCCCCAACAGGTGAAAAGGGAGAACAATACTTGCAAAACATAAGCTTGTCAATTTCACCTGGCCTGTTGGAAAACCACAGTTCAATAAATAAAGTATTAAATGTTTTGTGAATTGGAGGTACGGTTGTGGTACAGGCAACATATATACCGATCTAAGGTTTGAGGTACAAATAAAAGTTTTTTTTATTTTTTTGGTAATTTAAAAAAAGGAGTTTTTGTTATACAAGCAATCCATTCCTTCAAAAATACAATACATTTTCTTTTATTTTAACAAAACAAAAAACACAATATTTTTTAAACACCGTCCCCCTTAAAGGACACCGTACCACAAAAACCGTACAACTTTTTCCGTACCTGCTAGCGAAAATGTTTTTTTTTAATTTATGCAGTTAGACTATCTAAATTATATTATACTCGTAAGTATTTTTTGTACTACCATTATCGTGTACCGCAAATATTCTGTACCTCCTTTTACTATTATTTTTTGTGCAAAATGTTACGTACTGTACCGTTAATAACCGTACCTCAAAAAACTGTACCACTTTTATCCGTACTTCAAAATTCGTATTCCCCATTTTTTCCGGTACGTTTTGAATGAATTGTCTAATTTGGCGCCAAAAATTTGGTGGCAACAATTTAGCGCGGCGCACAATTTTTTGCTGCCATGTACAAAACAGTTGTACGCTATACGATTCCACGGACTGCTACTTTCGAAAGTTGGTCTCAGTTGATACACTGGCGGGTCCGGGGGGATTACAAGGGGACATGTCCCCATGTCTATAAGAAAAATGGTATCGAATCGAGTGATTTTTCTTACGCCTGTAAAAAATATCATCTCATATGTGATACATGATAATTTTACAAAAAAAAATTAAAACCGGAATTTTGAAAAACTGAATTTCGTAAAAACAGAATTAAAAATCCTTAAAAAAAATAGTTTAGTTTATTATGCGGTAGTACTAATAAAAATGTTCGCGCATATGAAAGTTCGAGCATTTGATCTACTACAGTGTTCGATGATTTAACCTTTTAACTTAACCCCTTTAAATTTCATTTGTTCGCTCCTTTGAACGGTTGCGCATCTGAGCCAGACTCCACGATTCGCTGCCTGTCAATTCTCCACTTTTTAATATACCGCTTTTTGATTCGCGTGGGATTGGGCATACTTCATTTTAAGGTCTAATGAAGTAACCATTTTTTTAAATATATGAATTCCTCCATAAATGTCTCTATCAGAATTTTTGGCCTATGTCTAGTGTGATTGGGATGAAACTTTGTTTTAAAGGTCTTGAGGACCAGGTTCTTTAAATTATCAAACCAAGACATATGTCAAAAGTATGAGCCATGGAATTGTATTTTTGAAGGAATGGAAATGAAGAAAACAGGGTTATACTTTTATTTGTACCTCAGAATTCAGTACCTCAAAAATCCGTACCACAAAATGTATACAAACTATTATTATAAGTAATAGGTAGTATACCGCATATACCTAAGGTCGGTATATATGATGGCTGTACCGCAAATGACCGTACCTCCAAAGGATAAAGTCATATTTTCTAGTTTCTCAAAACCCTTAAAACAAAAATTCATCCGAGTCCCACCGAGTCCGAAACGGAAAACCTTACGGTTTTTTAATTATATATAGTAATTTAAAGCCATTTAGGGATAATTGTGGAGCTTGTGCTTTTTTTCAACTTAAAAACCACTTATTAGTACAGCTAGTGCAAAGAAATCCTCGAAACAATTGCTTCGAGCGGGATAAAGTTCGCAGTCGCCAAGGCAGCACGAAAGGCCAAGAAACAGTCAAGACTAGAGGACAACAGGCAAGAGGTGGTCAGGTGGTCATCCTAACAGTGGTTGCCACCATCCATCCACCCAACACATTCTGGGTGGCAAGATAATGGTTGTCACACGTAAAATCCCAACTGATGGTATGAAGCCTAAAATGGACCTCAAGGAGAAAACCTAGAGTGCTTTCTGCTTGGTTTTTGCTGCAGTATAATCCTCATTGACCCTCCCTGATTGACGGATGTTATCTTCTATACAATTAGGCTACATAGATAGTTGTCGGCCATCCTCATCAAGAGAAATGCCAGACGTCGAACCGACAAATATTTAGTGAAGCAACTTTTGTTATTATTAAAACAATGGAAAAAAACGAATTTCGTGTGTTGATGAAACATTATTT